>PVLC010009978.1:0-37113 GCA_004027655.1 Graphiurus murinus
GCGGTACTGGGGATTGAACTCAGGGGCATTCTACCTCCGAGCTATACCCCCAGACCTATTTTTTATTCTTTATTTTGAAACCGAGTCTCACTAAGTTGCAGAGTGCCTCACTAGGTAGCTGAGGTTGGCCGCGAACCCGGATCCTCCGGTCTCAGCCTCCCAAATGCTGGGATTACAAGCGTGCGCCACCACGCCCGGCTTGAAACATGTTTTCTCTTTACTATATTCTCTCATTTTGATGATTGAGGATCAGGGAAACTATTAGATATTTGAAGATGGACATTGTTTTATTGCAACTTATATTTATTATGCCCCTCACATTTAAGCCAACATTCATCATTGTCTTAACTTCCCCAGATATTTTGATGACATGGAAATTCACTAGCACCCAGAAAGGAGTTGGCATAATGGAGTATGATACACGTTTTACTTGTCTTATGAAGCCATAACCATGATATTGCTGAATAAATGAAACTATCAAATAAGAGGTGGCAATAAGATTACAGTACTGCAGAAATCCTGGGGGCAGAATAAAATTGTCTATTTACTAAGCATAACTATTTGCTATAAGTATTTGATGTTATGCTTCTTCCCCCTCTTTTTCCAAATCACTTTGACCCATATTTTCAATACTCTACTCTCCACTAGCCAGATTTATGAAGTGGGTGAGGTGTTTAATTCTGTTGCTTTTGACTATATTTTTATCTTATTTTCCTCTGTCAGATGTGCTTCCAGGAGATCAAGGTAGACACGCTCACCGAGGTAGGCAGGGCATGAATGGAAATAAGGTGAAGTACCTTGGAGTAGAGAATCAGCTATTCCGGCAGGGTGAATGTGAAATGCCATTTCTTTATCACCCACTTTTAAAACCCAAGTCTTTGGTTTTATCCTTTTTTCTTTCCATGCTGAAGGGTGCTATTGGTGTGCAGTAGGATGTGACTTCTGAAGCTAGAGGGGCTTTTGCAGGTTCTTGAGTGGAAGCCCATTATTAATAGTGATGTTTGGATGGATATGTGCCATAGTGATTCCAGGGTTTTTCCTCTATAAAAAGCAGTGATTCATTCTCATTCTCATCCCCCCCCCCCCCGTTCTTCTCTTCTCTTCTCATCCCTGCCCCCCTTCCTTCTTTCTCTAAACATTTCTACTAGTCTTGTTTATGAGTCTCCTTTGGTTTCTAACTGTGCATTCTTTCAAGTTCTTCAAATAGGACTAAGTATATATCAATCTTCATTGTTTTTTCTCCACTTCCTCCTCCCCATGAGGAAGAATGATTATGATTCGTTAACTCACAGTTATTGTTCCCAAGAGTTCTTGATTTTTATATTTCTAGAAAATGTTCTTAGCTCTCAGTTGTGTGTAGAATCACAGAGCATATTTGGAATATGTAGATATTCCCAATGCTGGTTAACATATGAACTAACACTTATTGGAGAGTTTCTTTGGAAGAATGTGTTGTTACTTGATGTGCTTTGAAGTTATGCACTTGTACATTTGTGCATCTGTCTATTTGGGGTCTTGCTATGCCTTGTGCTACTGTGCAACCATACCTGGGCTGGTGGGCTCACTAAGGCAGGCACTTGGCTTTCACAGACTGGAGCACGTTTGCTCTACCCCAAGACTGACTGCCTGTGCCTTAGGACAGCCCTTGATAATCTTGATTTTCCCTTCCCTTCACTTCACCCTAGTCACTTACAGCCTGGCTAGGGACATAGAAGCATTCGAATCTTACTCTGTTCTCATCTGTATCATGAATACAGGGAAGTCTTTAGCCACTGTTCAGATCTTCTATGACTGTCCTTGTGACAGGACTTGTTAAATGAAAGAAAAGAGCCATTTAGTGTAAAAATATTTTAAAAATCAATTTGAGTCCATTTAAAAACTACATAAGTTTAAGGGGGAAGTGAGAAATAGGGTAGATGGTGGGAGAGAGATTTAGTAGATCCATAAGGGATGTGTGCCACCCTACCTCAAACTTTTCAAATTCTTGGTGCTTCTGAAGCAAAATCTCCTGTCTAGAGATGCTGCTTGGTTATGTGAGAAGTGCCTCCTGGCTCTCTATGAAGGCAGGGGGTGGAGAGAAATGGAGATAAAAAAATCAATTCAGTCAGAGGAAACTAGGGGATCAAAGGCATTGGGTGGGAGAGGTGCCTTGTGAGTCCTTGGAGATGTGATCATGCTTGCTTTTGAAAGCTATCTGTTGCCTTGTAGGGCTTTTTTCTCGTTTGAGGCTGCTTGGAAAACAGTTAATAAAAGATATTTGTTCATTGTACATTGTGTTTAGGTCTCTCTCAAGTTGAATTTTTCTCTTACCCTTTATAGGTGTATTTTATCAGCTTATAAAAGCTGAGTCTGTTGCAAGCCTGAAATTGTCAGTATCCTGCCTCAGAACAGAAATATTAGTGGCCTTGGTGTAAACTTGTTGGGAGGATCTGAAGGGATCCTAGCCTTGGGGCCTGCAATCTTACTGAGCATTTTCCATACTTTTCTTCTGTCTTTTGGGATGGGAAGACCACATTCCCCACCCATATGAACAAAGGCAGTACTAATATTCTGAAGAAAATGATTTTCCAATCTTCTGAGTTTCTACCTGATTATTGAATCCTGTGGTGACTTCTACTTCCTACTAGTCCCTAACCTAGTTGCAAACATAAACAGTACCCTATAGCTTCCCTTGTAGATCTTTGGGCCCCACAGTGAACAGCTAATAAAACGTGAGATGGGCCATCTTGTTTGTCAGAAGGCAGCATTGGAGCTCTGTTCGCTGGGAGTCTCCATCCCAAACTTGTGAGAAGGCCTGTACTTGTGACAGAAGTACAGCCAATATATAAAGTAAGTAGAGGCTGTTACCCAGCACTTAGATGTTGGCACCTGTAGCTGGGCATGGTGGTGCATTCCTATAATCCCCAAACTTGGAAGGCTGAGACAGGAGGATCACAGGTTCGCTACCACCCTCAGCAATCCTGTGAGGTCCTCCACAACTTAGACCCTGTTTCAAAATAAAAAATAAAATAGGACTTGGTGTATAGCTCAATGGGAATTGAACCCAGAAGCATTCTATGTCTGAGCTAAACCAACACAAAGATTTTGGCATGTTTGAGGGTCATGAGAGCCCTGGGATACATATCTAATGTCTCATAGTAAACAGGCCTAGGGTGCATTTTGTGCTGAGTTTGTTTGTTTATTTTGCATTACTGGGGATTGAAGCCAGGGGCATTCTACCTCCGAGCTACACCCCCTGCCCTATTTTTTATTCTTTTTTTTTTTTTTAATTTGAAATAGGGTCTCAGTAAGCTGCAGAGGGCCTCACTAAGTAGCTGGAGCTGGCCATGAACTCGGATCCTGCAATCTCAGCCTCCCAAGTACTGGGATTATAAGTGTGTGCCACCACGCCCCGCTGAATTATTGTGATTGTGAAAAAATTACATAATGAGTGTGTGTGTGTGCATGCGCACACACATGCATACACATACTCCTGAGATACATATTTCACTACAATTGAGTGACTGTCATGAATATATTGAGCTGTTAATTATCGTTCAGCCCTTTCCTTTAACCTTGACTAAAACATATTGCAGAAGCCGTTCTTTATGGGCTTACTTTATTCTGAATATGTGCTCACATGTGTTTGCCTTAAGGAAAATATTCTGCTTTTGTAATCTCCATGGGCACCTCAGCGACTGATAAAATGTAGATGGTTTTTAAGTGGAGAATGTTAAGCTCAAAGACCTAGATAAAATCTATGAGCCAGATCCATGGAGTTATCTGTTATCCTTTTCATATGAAGAAGGAAGAGGTGGGCGTGCAGGGGTGTGTTAAGATATTATTCCCTGTGCCCACTCTTGATATCTTTATCCATTTAACCCAGGTTCTGTTTTTATCATGAAGTGTATTCCCTTTGAGTTAGCTCTACTTACAGGCACAAAATCATCAAAGTCACAAAATGTGTGAGTGAGAGAAGTATATGTGTAGATGGGGACAATTTTATCTTTATTCTCACTCTTAAAATATGCATTACCTTTGACTGCAGGTATAATCAGACAAGCAAAGGTATAACATTTAGTGCAATCTCTTATGAAGAGGCAAGAGCATCCTCCAGCTCTCTCTGCCTCTTCATGGTTTGGCTTCATGAAAAGTTAATGTTGGTTGGTGTTTTTAAATGAGAAGAACAATTCCATCCTATAGAACTTAGGGAAGATCAAAGGAGCCTAACTGCCCAGAGGGGTACTCTGGCTTGGAATTTCAGAGCCCAATAGTGGGGTGAAGATGTCTGCAACAGAGTCCATGCCAAGTGAAAACATCCATGTGGGAAGGTAGCTCAGAGCCAAGGCGTTGGAGCCTGAGCAACTGCTCAGAAGGCGTTGACAGCAGGAATACAATATTGCTTATATTCAGGAGGGTTAATCTTGTAAGTAAAATTACTAAGGTTAAGTCCTCTCACTGTCAAGAGAAGAGAGTTACAGATACAGAAAGGAAGAAAACTTGTGTTTAGCTGGGATTGTAGGTATCTGTGTTAACTCATAGTCAGTTGGTTCAGGTTCTCTAAGAAGAATCAAATACTAAGAAAGATTAGATGGCCCGGCGTGGTGGCGCACGCTTGTAATCCCAGCATTCGGTAGGCTGAGACCGGAGGATCTGAGTTCGCAGCCAGCCTCAGCTACCTAGTGAGGCACTCCACAACTTAGTGAGACCCAGTTTCAAAATAAAGAATAAAAAATAGGGCTGGAGGTGTAGCTCGCAGGTAGAATGCCCCTGAGTTCAATCCCTAGTACCATTAAAAAAAAAAAGAAAGACTAGATGAACAAGAAATTAACTGAAGGGCTAAGGTAGTAGCTCTGTGGTAGAGTGCCTGCTTAGCACGCCTGTGGCCCTCGGTTCAATCACCAGTACTGCCAAGAAGGAGACATATAAATCTCTTTTCTTTATAAATTACTCAACCTCACATATTCTATTATATCAGTAGCAAATGAACTAAGACAATCCTTGAGTTCAAATTGCCCATCAGAGGAATCCCATGTCTCTCAGCAATAGGCCTGTCTTAGTATCTCTGCCGGACTAAGTTATTGGCTAGCAGCAGCTGGTGGGAGCCACAGCCTTGGCTGAAATAGTGGTGATGGATTTTAGAGCACAGCAGCTGGGCTGTCAGTCAATTATGCTTCCTGCAGTTGGAGGTCCAAGAGGCATGTTTTCATGACTGCCACACATGGTTTTCATTAGTTCTGGATCTGAATAGATATAGAAATAAAATATAGGAATAAATACAGATTGTAAATGTGGGCTCCTTAGATAAATGGCTAACTTCAAAGCTTGGGAAGATAGTATAAGATTTTTCTGGAACATGTGCCAGAAAACAAGGAAGAGCTCAAGGAAGGATACGGAACCTATCCAAAGGACATCGATGCCACTTTGTTTCCACTCCCACTGACCAAGTTGGTAACAATTTGAAAGTCCAAATAAAGAACAGTAGTAGTAGTAGATTATAACCCTTAGACTAAAATGAAATCCCATCAGTTTGCACTAAAATTGAATAACTTGGGGATTTGGTGAGGGATAAAGATTATATAGTTGAAATAACTATTAATTACAAAGAGGAAAAGTAACTTTATAGTGGAGAAGGCTGGTACACAACACCCTAGTCCAGTAATCAAAGATAACATTATCAGTAAGTTATACATCACTATATAACTTCAATGTGATCATGAAGAAAGAGACAAACTAAAAGAACTAGCCTGTAGTATTCAAAAGTGTCAAGGCTATATACATCAAAGACAGAGAAGAACTGTTCCAGATAAAGAGACATGACAACTAAATGAGACATCTGGTTCTACACTATAACAGTCTCCCCTTATCTGAGGTTTCAGTAACCCATGGCCAATCACAGTCCAAAAATATTAAATGAACAACTATAGAAACAATAATTCATAAGTTTTAAATTATACACTGTACTGAGTCATGTGATGAAATCTTACACCATCACTGTCCGTTCCTGCCCATGATGTTGAGTTATCCCTTTGTCCAATGTTTCTACACCATATATGCTACCCTCCCATTAGTCCCTTAAACTGTCTTGGTTTTCACATTTACTGTCATGACATTGCAGTGTTTGTGTTTAACCATTATTTTACTTAATAATTTCCCTAAGTGCAAGAATAGTGATGCTGGCAATTCTAATATGCAAAAGAGATGCCAAAAAATGCTCCTAAGTAAAGAAATGAAAGTACAAGTATATATTTTTAGAGATCATACTCAACAGCTCTATTGTTACGAATCTCTTACTGAATAAAATTTACAAATTGAACTTTATCATAGGAAAAAAAAAAACACCCTAAAAATACAGTTCTCAAGGTCCATGTGGGACTGGTTCTAAGACCCCTCAAAAATACCATGTATTTTAAATCTTCTTCAGATTACTTATCCTACCTAATACAGTATAAATGCTATGTAAATAGCTAATATACTTTATAGCTTAGTGAATAATGACAAGAAAAATGTCTGTCCATGCTCAGTGCAAATGTAATTGTGTGTGTGTGTGTGTGTGTGTGTGTGTGTGTGTGTGTGTGAATATTTTCAACATGGGTATGGTTGAATCCACAGATGGGGAACCTATGGATATGAAAAGCTGGCTCTGTAAGGTTCAGTACTACCCTCAGTTTCAGGCCTTCTTTGGGGATCTTGGAATTTATCTCCCACGGATAATGGTGGGTTACTACTGTATTACCACCCCCCCCCCAAGTATTCTGTTAGAAGAATTGAATTGGTTTGTGGATTAGATGGTAGTAATATGTCTATGTTTTTTGAATATGCAGAAAAATGGCCCAGTTTATAGTAAATACACACTAATGTTTTAGTTGATAGTACAATAGGTTGAACACTTTATCTTTAATGGTTCAAAGAAGAAGAGCATGTTCTTTGTACAGTATGTGAACATTTTCTGTAACTTTGGGGTAGTTGCAAAATTATGTCACAGTATATGTTTCTGGGTCATCTAAAACATTTTAGACAATTATCTCACTTGTCAATAGATTGTTGCTTTCAATATTGGGGAAGGGGGTCTGATAGTTTTGATCACATTTTATTTCTATTCTCAGCCTGCCATGGTGGCACATATCTGTAATCCCAGTACTTGGGAAGCTGAAACAGGAGAATCACAAGTTCAAGGTCAGCCTCAGAAACTTAGTGAGACCCTGTTTCAAAATAAAAAATAAACCAGGGCTGAGGGTATAGCTCAGAGGTAGAATGAGTTTAATTCCTAATTACCCCCCGCCCCCCAAAAAAGAGAATTCTCTTCTGTGGTCATAAAACACCTTTTCTTCGTGTTTGCAGAATATAAGAATTGATGATTTCAAAACTCTTATAGTAGGAAAATTATGAACAAGTAGTAGGGGAAAATGTCCACTGCTTGTAGATCTTTTGAGAAGCTGCATGTTAGACCTTGTCGCTGTTGCTTCTATTAGGACTGCCCTATCATGCTTGATGGCAACTGTTCCCCTTTAATAGAACCCTCAATTTCCCTTTTAGTTTGGAGAAGCATTTCAATCCCAGCACTAATTCTTTTTGTGTTTCTAGCTAATACAGAGAGAGATGACTTACTGTCAGACCTCTATGTCTGTTAGGTCCCTATTTATATGCTGATTTTGAATTATCCATTTGCACCAGACATATGTAATTGGAGTAGAATTACTGATACAGGCAAGAAAGCAGAACTTATAATAAAATTGTCTTAAGCAGCATAATGTCATGGCACACAGTTTAATGTTTTCTTTCCTTACTGGGCAGCTGATCAATGTACTAGTCAGGTTCTGAGCCATCTTTAGTCAGGGGAAAATCTCCTGACCTTTCATTAGCAGCCAAAAGAAGTGAATGAGACAGTCAAGTATATGAAGCTAGCCTAATTCCATTTCTCCTCTCTCTCTGTCTCTCTGTCTCTGTCTCTGTCTCATAATGGGGAGGAGATATACAAAAGCTGGAAAGGCATTTAGAAAGTTATTCTTGTTTCTGTGCTGGGCAAACTTGGCTAGGAAGATAAAAAGTGTTCTAATGCCATATTTACATAACAATTAAGTGTTTTTTCTTCTTAGAACAGTATCTCAATTTGGGGGGATATTTTAAAAGAAAATTAAAAGAACTTGTAATTTTGCCACATTTTAAAGATTATTTATATCTTAAATGAGCTACATGCCTCCACTCCAAAAATATTTACTATCTACATTGTGCAAAGTACTGTGCTAGGAACTGGGATATAGAGCAAAAAAAATGTGAACCTTGCCCACACAGCACTCAACCTTTAGCAGTGAAGATAGACAACGAATTAATAATTGCAGTATTGCATGCTAATTTATGATGATTTCTCATGGAGTGTGCACTAAGAAGAGAATGCCTGTGGTTTTTACATGTTTGGAACATAGTAAAAGCCCAATAATGAAGGCTGTTATTATTTCACGTATTTTTTTTTTCTCTCCTTAATGCTAAGCACCAGCACCGCAACTGTCCCTCCAGTGGAAATCTGTAATTAGAATAAGAAGCTAAGAGAACATGGGTGAGGTGCGAAGCTTTAGGGGGAAGGGAGAGGAAAGTAGTGGGCGGGGTGTGGAGTGAATTGGGAATCTAAGACCTTAGGAATTCTGTGTGGCAGCTCTTGACTGGTTTGTAGACATCTGCTGATAGTAAAAGACAGCAAGGACAATGAAGCGGATTGAAGGAGTGTGCCCTTGGTTCTCTGCTGGCCTGGCAGGTACTCAGTAATTCTGGGAATTGATTTGCACAGCATTAATGGGAATGGATCATTAAACATTTGTACTGTTTTGCTTAGTTTTTCGTGTAGACGCTTATTTGTGTAAGATTTTGCTTGCCTGCACTGCCATTCCAGCTTTTCCCTCCATACCCCGTGTATTGACTGCAAAATGTCAATGCTTGGTAATTCAAAATGCAGTAACAAATACTTCTTTATTTTCTTGGCATTTAAAATTGCCAAGACCTCTCAGTCTGTCGAAAGTGGAGTTGTCCCTCATGCCACTCCCTGGCCTTCTCTCCAGCTCTTTGGTGGGCAGAGCTGCTCTGCTGACCCTTTAGGGCTCCTCGGTGACAACCTCAGTTAAATCCTCCCCATGTATCAACATCTACATCTGCTGATTTGGGGCTGTTGCCTTCTCCATGCTGCCAAAACACAGCTCTGTGATAATGACAGCATTTGCCAGCATGCTCATGCAGTGACTCAGGAGACAGGGTGGCCAGCAAAGCAGCCTCTTTGTAGGAGTGGATTTTGAGAAGTGCTAATTCCGTGGCGGTTTGGAGATATTAATATCATGCTGGCAGTAGATAAACAGGCAGCAGAGGGGCATATAATGAGAAGAGAACCAGCCACAGCATCTTCTCCTCCTTTCTCTACCAGCACATTTTTGTCTTCTTTTAACAAAGTCTGTTCTCCTGAGTTTGGATGATAGAACCCTTAAGTAACTTCAGCCTGCACAAAGACTGGCTAGCCCCGCTGCCAGCACCCCACAACATCGCTTTCTCAGGACGGCTAGTTTGTGAAGAGTTAACTACAGTTTCAAACAACACTAAATCATAGCATATGGTGCAGTAGCCTATTGCTTACCGTCCCCTCTCCCTAAAGGGCAGTGAATCAGATGGCATGAGTGGGGCCTTTGGTGCAATTATGACAGACACAAAGAAAGACATAACCACCACTCTCCCTCAATAATACCATGTTTCTTGCTTTCCAACATTTGCTATAGTTACTTTTTTGAAAATTTATTTTTGCAGTTGGATGTTCATATCATAGTTTCCTTTCCCGGTGGGGAGGATCCATGCAAAAACGCCTCATTAATTGAGTTAGCACCACTTCCCATGTACTCCTCTCTGACTCGAAGTTGCAGGCCACTTTCAGTGGCACCTCTCACTCCTCGTGGGAGCAGTTCTCCTATTCTGGTGAAGAAATCTCTGCATTTGAGAATTGCTTTAAGTCGGATTCCAACCTGAGTCTCCTGTCATCTCTTTGGCGTATTGGTCATTGCAAGTTTTATATCTTTTACATTCCTTGATCCTCACCTGGTTTTCTTCTAACCACAGTGCCTCCTTCCTGCCTTCCATCTTTCCTAGCTCATGCGTAGCTCTCCTCCAAGCCCACCCTGGGTGAGAGGGCCACACTCAGAAGTTTTGATGAGAAGAAAAGCCCTTGACTCTTAGGTTAAAGCAATGTTTCTGACATTGCCAAAGTGAAACAAGACATTTTCTAGTTAGAGTATAGGCTGGGAAGGAGATTTTGAGGAATTTAGGTCATGCTTTTATGTGTTCGTGTTTTATCTGTGTGCCTGATATT
This sequence comes from Graphiurus murinus, assembly GCA_004027655.1. Taxonomy (NCBI): domain Eukaryota; kingdom Metazoa; phylum Chordata; class Mammalia; order Rodentia; family Gliridae; genus Graphiurus; species Graphiurus murinus. The sequence continues at coordinate 10,316 of PVLC010009978.1, forward strand.
TTAGAGCAGACTTTTCTTGAGGGTAGTGGTTTGTTTATAACATTCTGTAAATAGCCTGGCCTAATGTGGGCTTTTTACAGATATTTTCTGCTAGTTTTTATGTATGGATTGATATAGCTTCTGACTGTACCAACCAGAAAAATGCTGAGCGAGGGAACTTTGTTTTTCAACCTATTATTTGGCTTTCTAGCTTAGCAACTCACTGATCTCAAAATCCGTGGCTTCTCCCTCCCCCTGCCAGAATGCGTTAAGACCTCCAGGTGCTAACTGTTATTATTTCTGTTGACTGAGCCCCATATGCACCGCTAGTGCTCACTGACCTACCTTTTTTTGTTGCAGAAACATCGCTGAGGCTCTTGTCAGCAAAGGTCTAGCCACCGTGATCAGATACCGGCAGGACGACGACCAGCGGTCCTCGCACTATGACGAGCTGCTTGCTGCAGAGGCCAGGTGAGTCGAGAAATTACTGAAGCAAACCCACTGGGACCCACAGCCCCACTTTTTCTGAGTCACTGTTACACCTATACCTAATCAGAATGGGTCAGAAAATGATATGCTGATAGAGCTCATATCCTTTTTTTTTTTTTTTTTCATTTCAGTTTTTCCTCCATGCAAACAAGAAGGGCACACATTTATTTGCTATCTAACTTTGATTAAGCACACTTGGGCCTCCATTTTTTCAAATCTGCAAAATACATTAGACATGATCTCCCTATGTTGATGTTATAAAAGGAACCATGGATGAGAGCTCTGTGTGGGCTATTTATGTCACCTTTCCTGGGACTAACAGGGAAGTCCTGCTGGTGAGTGTAGTGCATTTGCCTCTGTATTTACCTTCAGGGGCCTCTCCTTTCAGCCCCTCCCACTTACTACCTCTAGACCTTTTGTCATGTACAGAGGAAATGAGAACATTTATTGGGAAATGAGGTTTGGTTTCAAACACTTCTGACAGCTGGCAGGAGAGCGTTTGAGAAGTCCTGTGACATTTTACTTTCGTCCTTCATCCCTGTGGCTGGTGGCCCCAAGGACAACCATACTGCTCAGCAGTGTTTCTTGCCATTGACATTCTTCAAGTCTCCTACTCAGGGAGACTTTTGTGATTGGGTGGATACTGGTAGGTGAGTAATACCCAGGCTTCCTGGAAAATAGCAAGGACTGAACTTTTTGCTGAACTGACTTGGATAGCTCAGCAGATGGCTTGGACTTAACCAAAATATATCCATTATTTCAAAGTGATTGCATGGGCTTGCCTCACTCAGCAGTTTTTCCATGGCCTTTAGGACCCATTTAGTTCTAGGAGTTTGGTCATTGTCAGGTTACGCACTACAGTTAGAGAAGGAATGAGTCTGGGCACATGTTATCTAATCTCAGCTGCAGAGTTTGTCATTGAGATCACTTCCTTGCTCTTTGGCCCAGAACACTGCCCTGATATGTGACATTTACCTCTAACACCGTGTCACATCTTGATGGATAGAGCATCTATAGAATGTCACACAAAATGTCAGCTGAGAAACCAGTCTGTTAGGCTGTTGTGGCTTTTTGGATTCTTCCTTGCTGGCTTTTCCCAATAGGCCATGTCTAAGAACAGATTCCTAACTACAAATTTTCAGAGAAAACAGCCATACTTTTGATTGTTTAAGGCTCATTAGTGGCCATTAAAAAATAATTTGATAAGCCGGGCATGGTGGCGCATGCTTGTAATCCCAGTACCTGGGAGGCTGAGACTGGAGGATCTGGGTTCACGGCCAGCCTCAGCTACTTAGTGAAGCTCTCCACAACTTCGTGAATAAATAAAGAATAAAAAGTAGGACTAGGGGTAGAGCTCAGAGGTAGAATGCCCCTGAGTTAATCCCTAGTACCACACACAAAATTAATAATAATAATAATAATAATAATAATAATAATAATAATTTCTTAATAGATCCATAATTGATGTTTCTCATAATCTCCCACACTTCCTTTCTTTGCTTATATTATCACTTATCCAGGTGGGTACAAAGAATCATTTAGCCCCTCTAGGAAATAGTGACTAAATTGTAGGCGGCAGTCTCGGGGTTAGCTGGTAACCAGCATGTTCAGCCTCATGTGATGATAACTTGAGAATAGGTTAGATGTTCCCAAAGTAGCAGGAACCAAGCAGTACGGTGGGATACACAGTCATATTTTCAGATTTGGTTCACTGTGCTACGTACTAGTGAATGTTTAATTCTGACAGGTAAGCGCAGAAATAATTTGCAATACTGCTCTGGAAAGCGAAGCCAGAGTACGTTCTCTTATTATGCTGTTAGAAATAGTCCTGGTGTGAGTATTGTTGTGAGTGTTGTTTAATGAGTATACATATATAGAGAAGTTTTTTTTTAAGATTGAGGTTTTAAGAAGAAAACAACCTCTTTAGTGCTGGTTTTTGTGCTGAAGTAATGTAACAAGATGCTTGCTTGCTAAAGCAGGGCACTGCCTAGAGATAATTGTGTTGAGCCATTGCTTTCAGACTGATGGTGGAAAAATTGGCTTGGGGTCATTGCGCTGTTGCTGATTGAGTAAATGGACAGAAATTAACCACTTCCCCAAGCCATGAGGCATTGCCTGAAGGCAGTACAAGTCTCATAAAGAATTAGGAAAAATGGCCAACCTGAACTGGGAGTGGTTTTTCCTTTGGAACATTATTGTTCAAGAGCCCTTAGGATAGTGGCCCAGTACCATCTTCTAGATGCTAACTTCCAGGGAAGTGACAGGAGAGCCTAGAGAGGCCAGGACACCTGCTAGGTGTGTGTGTGTTCTGGGGGGTGGGGGTGGGGGTCTTATAGCCATTAAAAATGATTTTCAGAAAAAAAATTATTTTCAGCTTAGAATGTACTTTTTTTTTTCAAATGATAAAGTTGACCTCTTTTCCAGACCACCTATCTTCTGACACTGCTTTATTTTAGATTGCCTTCAGTTTGAAGCTCTCTGTTCTCCCATGACACCTCCCCACATCCCCTTAACTTGCTTTTTTTTTTTTTCAGCACTGGGGATTGAACTCAGGGGTGTTCTACCTCCGAGCTATACCCCCAGCCCTATTTTTTATTCTTTATTTTGAAACAGGGTCTCACTAAGTTGCGGAGTGCCTCACTAGGTAGCTGAGGCTAGCCTCGAACCCGGATCCTCTGGTCTCAGCCTCCCAAATGCTGGGATTACAAGCATGCGCCACCATGCCCAGCTCCTTAGCTTTCTTACTTCTTTCACATTATGGCATGTCAGAGCTCTTTTTACATGCTGCTTCTGCTCATCGTCCTGCCTGTCTATCGACTATTATCTGAGTTTAGGGTTGTTTCCCCTGGATAGATTAGCTATATTTTTCCAGTTGAACTCTGCTTTGTGCTTGATGCCCCAGTCAATGCAGTTTCTTCACCTTACAGTTCAGTGTCCTCTGCAGATCTCATTAGTGAGTTGTTTACTCCTTTCCTGGGCCATGAATAGAACTCCTCAATAAGAAAGGCTTTGGTGTTGACCCCAAGCCTCATAATCCATGGACTGTCATTTAACTGTCTTTTGTTTACCTTCAGCCACTTTTTAATCTTCAGTGACTGAGTACTGAACCAAACCAATGTGAATTAGTTTTCCAAGTAAAATTGCTTGCGCTACTGTACCTAGTACTTTGGCAAAGGCCAAATTAATAACATCTGCTGCATTCATGTCAGTCAGTCATTGTAAAACTCTTCAGGTGGGTGAAGGTAGCATCACCTGAGTCCCTCCCCCCAAGGGTGTCAATTCCAGCAGATTTCCTTGACCTTGACCTTGGTTACTTATTTTCCTCTCTGATTATCACTAGTGGTATCAGCAGTGGTACAGGATGCTCCTCCATTGACTTTGCTTTCCAGTACACTGCTTGGCCATTAATCCTTTTAGAGAAACATTGTAAGCTTTGCAGAAAGGGCAGCCTGTTAACTTTTCTGACTTCCCAGGTCAGCACAGCTGCCTGCCTAGGAGCTGATGAGCTTTCTCAGGGCTCTGCAGCCGCTCCTTCCTCTATGCCAAGGCATGATCTGCCAACCTTTCTCAGGTCATCTGATGGGCGCTCAGGGAGTGGCACGTTTGGCACTCATTGGGAGATCAGGTGAGACAGAGAGGGAAGAAGAATACCAATGTGCAGTTTTCCAACTGCTTTCAACCGTACCCGCCTGCCGGCTGAAACAAGCTCTGGCACCTCAGCAGCTCCTCAGTTTGCTCACCCTTCCAGGCGCCTCATTCAGATGCCTGTCTATGATGGGAAACCCTCATTATGTCTTAAATACCTGGCCCATCGAAGGAACCCAGTTTTTTGTTTAAAGGATAAATCAGCCCCTGATTCCCAAAAGACTGTCTTCCTTTCTGGCTCTGTTGTCTATCATCAGCTGCCTCCTCCCTTGTTTCCTTGTGTCCCAGCAAGATAAGGTTTTGGCATTTCTTGTGTAACTCGGGCCTGCTTCTCTCATGGGCTCCATGTAAAAGCCCTTGCTTTTGTCCCAGGGTTCTGAGAGCTCCAATATGTTTGTCCTCCATATTTTTTACAGAAAGTGCTTGGGGTCAGCTGACCCATGGTTCTCTGTGATGCTTCTGAACCTGGTCCCCCTCTTGAGAGGCATCCCTAAGGAGAAGGTGACACATTATTTCTTTTCTTCATGATTTCAGTGTTTAATCCCTGGATTGACTTTCCAACATTTCCAATTTTGTCCTGTCATGTTCCTAGTTCAGAGGAGTGTTCCAAACTTTGGGCAAAGCTTTTGACTCTTCCAGAGAATATCAATCCTTCAGGGTTACTTCCAAGATAGTGAGTCATTATTGGGACTTCTTTTATTTTTTTCTAAAATGCTATGAAAATGTCTCATATACTCTATCCCATGTTATTTTTTGTAGCACTTTCAGTTTGATTTTGGAGAGGCCAGAATATGAATCTCATTTAAATGCCAGATGTCTTCCACATGTGCTTTTGAGCATGTTGTGGACACTGAAGGCAAGTTTGTAATGACTAGAGTCAAATCGAAGCCTGGCTGCACGCCATGTTTTCTTTAGGTGTGCACACCAGGGGATAGCATCTCTGTGTTCTCCCATCATTTTATTTAAAACTGAAGAGCCAGGTGTGGCGGTGCATGCCTGTAATCCCAGTCCTTGAGAGGTCAAGACAGAGGAGATTGCAGGGTCAAAGTCAGCCTCAGAAACCTAGTGAGACCCTGTTTCCAAATAAGAAAATCAAGCTGGAGGTATAGCTTGGAGGTAGAATGTCTCTGAGTTCAATCCTTAGTACCAAAAAAAAAGAAAAACAGTAGTATTTTAAGACTTTCTAGAAACTTTGAATATGTGGCTCATTGCAGGAAAACACAGAATTTGTGTTAGTTCAGACATCGGGGCCTTATTCCTTTAAAGGTACCTTTTAATTCTAAGGTTTTGTGATTTCAAGATAGGATATATACACTCAGAAAAGAAATTACTGCCCCCGCTTGACTGTGGGGAAGCATTTGTATTGAACAATCTAGCATCTGAGCAGATTTAAATGAATTATAGATTCATTCTGGACATACCTAATGAGGTTAGGGTTATCTCAGGAAAGAGAAAAGGGCAAGTTCCTGCTTATCTTTTCATGTGTATTCTGTTTCTTGCCTGGCACACTGCAGATTCAGAAAACGGTGGTGTTGCCCCTGTCTCTGAGAGGCGAGCCTGGACCTGCCCTCTTCTTAGCTTTGCCTTGGCCCCCTCTCTTCCCAGTCCTCTTAAGGAATCATTTTTCTGATTGAGCAAACTGTTTAAAACAAAGCAAAAAAAATGAGTGTTCCTGCCTTACTGACTTATGCATGTCCAGTCTTCAAACCCCACAAGCTGTTTTTCAGTGATTGACAGTGTCCTTCTATTGTAGGTTTTTCTGTGCCTGAACCTCTAGGAAAACTGCTGTTATTTCCATCACAGGATTTGATCAAAAGGGTATCCACTTGTTGGTAACTCTTTACTAAGCCAGTATCAGTAGCTATTGTTAAGAGGGATATGGCTTTCATTGAGTATCTCTCTTGGTGATGTGGTTACTGGGGCCGGCCGAAGGGGACTTACCAATTTCCATGCATTTATAGCAGTCACTTAGAAACGTATTTGGCAGTTTTACTCAAGTGTGTTCAATACCACTGGAAAGGAATTGCTTTTGGACTTCTACTCCTGACATAGCCAAAGTAGCTCTACTGTTGTTCTAACATATAGGGAAGTTTTCCCAGAAAATTTCAGTAAGTGGGAAAGAAATGACTTGTGCCTTAAAAAAGAAAAGAACTTTTGATGGTCCTTTATATCTGTATCTTCAGTTATACTGGCATTCACATACTGGTTGTGAACAGAATGTGAAGCATTACTCACTAGCACTTCCTGTTGCTAAGTTAAAATATATAATTTCAGGGCTGTTCATAGAGCTCAGTGGCAGAGGGCTTGCCTGGTATGCACAAGGCCCCGAGTTTAATCCCTAGCCCCTCAAGAGACAAAAAAGTAAAAACAACAATAAAGAAACAAAACAAAAAAACAAACTTTAGGTCTCTGAGTGGAAGAGGTTAGTATACTGATTGGACACAGTTCTGATTTCTTAAATATCTTAATGCCATTTTCACTTTATACCAGTCTGTTGAGAAAATTGATGTGGAATTTGAGTGTATGTTCCCCACAAATGTTTGTGTGTTTTGAAATTTTAAAACTGGTAAATCCTATCACAGTGTATAGCTTACATGGGTTAATCCACTCTCCAAGAAAACACATCTATTATCTGTCCCTCTGTCAGGAACATTCGTTCAAAGCAGTTTTATCTTGCATATGATGGTTTTGCATTCATTTCTTCCCTTTATTCTCATTTTCTTGAGTGTATCCTGGGTCTCAAGCATTGAGGATAATAGCAGCCAACAAAAAAGATAATAGATTCAACCCTTTACAAAGCATGCAATCTCAGAGGGACAGACATTAAATAATTCTAATAGTACCTTTGGATATTGCTATTTTTCCTATTTCTTCTCTTTTCTCACCTGTTTTCTTAGCCCTTCCTTTTTTCACTCTCTTTATTACTAATACTGCTACCCTTACATCTTTTTTATTCCATCTCTCATTTCTATTAAATTCTCCCTTGAGAGCATCTCCCTGAAATTCATCTTTTCTGTTCAGCCCCTGTTCTTATCTTCTCAATAGTTTAATGGTACAGCTTTAAATAAACCAAGATTTCTCACTTTGAATCTAATGACCTCAACAAGTGAAAATTCTCTTTGAATAAAACTAGAACCTACTGAATAGTGTTAAAAACAGCTTTACTTGAAGTTTTTCTCTTTCCTTCACTGTTTAATCATAGATTCCTGTAACACCAGGGTACTGCTGGATTTTTAGCTCAAGCATCATAGAAAGCAGGAGTCAGGTAAATTACCTTCTTCTCCCCTCACCTGGTTGCATTACCTCCTGCCAGTGCAGATTGGAAACCAGCACACAAGCTGGCCTTTAAACCCCCTCTGGCTTCCTTCCTGCCAGCCTCTGGAGATGCGTGGTCCCACTATGACTTGGGCTTTGCAGTTTGGTGTCACAGTCATGAGGTTGCTAATTGGATTCAGCACGTGTTGGGGGGAGGGGCTCACTGTTGGGGAGCAGGGTAGATCAGCTATTGCAAGTGGATGTGATAACAGGAAAATGCATTAAAAGAGCTGGTGTGGGGAAGTGATTTGACGACACAGCTGAATGTGGGGAAATTTAGCTTTTTCCCTTTCTTCAGAAAAGATGATGCACTCAACATCCAAATAGCAGTAATCAATCTGCATTTAAGGCAGCACAAATGGCCACTTCTGGAGAGCTGTATAATGTCTCCCTTTCCAAGGAGTTTTCTCCTTCAGGGTGTTAAGAGGATCTATTCACTCCCTTTGTCCCCTCCCTCTCCGCCCTCCCACCCCCCACTTCCTCCTGACTTAAGGCAAGCTATGAGAGTCTACTTGATGAATGTGGGGTCTGGGATTAAGGTGGGACCCAGTAGCTTTATTGGCTGCCCTGTGTTTCAAGCTTGGGAGATTCTGAGAGCCTGGTCAAATGATGAGCTAGTAGGAAGAAATCCTCTTTGCCTGATCTTCTCTGTAATCATTAGTCTGTGCTAGTTTTATTCTTCAGAGATATTGATCTAGACTAATCTTTCTAGATGATTTGGTCGCAGCCGTTGTCCACTCCCAGTATATTCAGCTGAAAGCATGTACCTGTTCAGAGCAGCCTCTCCATTCTCTCCCATTTCACTATCCTTTTGGCAAAGAGGCTCTTGCTTCTTTCACACAAACCCAAAATATCTGGTACATTTGAAGTTTCACATATGTAGCGTATAATTTCAATCCAAAATAAATCATAAGAGTCAAATGATAACACTTGATCCTTGGCTTTCTTGAATGTCATACAGTTCAATTCTTTTAAACCATTGGTTCTCAGACAGCATCATCACTGGCACTTTGGTAACTTGTTAAAAATGTGAATTTTTGCTTTAAATAATTTCTGATCACTGGAGAACAGACAAAATGAATGAATCATTTAATTTTCATTATAATTGTAATTAGAATCATGGCTGTAAGTAATAGAGATCAAGGCATGGCCTGCATAAGTCTTATATAGTACATCCTAGCTCTTTTCTCCCCCTTGACTCTTGTCTCTGCTTCCTCGTATTATGCATTGATGGCTCCTCAATTCCATTCCTTTTGAGTAGCCTCCACTAACTCTTGGCTGATTTCATGTGGAATCGTCTTGAGTTGCAGTACTTTCTTGATTTGATTCCTCTGCATTATCAGGTGGCTGAGTGGGTCTGAGAGCTGAGTTTCTATTAGGCAAATTCCTATCCGACTTTTGTTATAATCCTTGGAAATCTCTTAGTAGGATGATATTTCAAATAATGAATCACTGATATATGAATGCACAGAGTTTTATAGCTGCTTGTGAAGGGGAAATCCACTTCATGGCTTCCTTTCACTTGCAGGATTCTTTGCATCTCAATTTCATATAAACTCCCTTGTGCATTTCTGTTTTATCTTAAGCTGCCTCTGATTTTCCCCTCCCATGTCAGACCAGAGGTTGAAAGGGATTACTTCCTATTCCTCTTCCTTTTGCATCAAGTTTAGAGAGCCAAATCTCGAGTGGACAGCGAAGAATATTTTCCATTAGGTCCAAGATAATGTAGCTCACAATTGGGAAACCGTTTTCCAAACCGTATGTCAAAAAACTATTGCTTATCACTTAGTTGAGAGACACACTAAAATTTACTATGACTTATCTGTTCATGTTACAGTGATAAATGTTTTATCAAGTATATTGGGGATAAAAACCAAAAATGCATGATATAATGGTGATTTGGGTGGACAAGCAAATAATTGCAAACATAATTGCAAAAGCGACACATGTGTGAGTAGCTGAGCTGCATAGGGAAAGGACACCTAAGTTCAAGGGTTATCTACAATTAGAGGCCTTGAGGAGAGGCATTCAATCAGCCTTGCCTCAGGAAAGGGAGATGCAAAGCAAATACTTCACTACCTTTCCTATGTCATAGTATAAATTCATAGAAGCAGAACTACTAAGGAAGTAATTTGTAAGGTGACCATCAGTTATTTAAAAGTTATTCCTTATGGCATTATTTATAATAGTGGAAATATTATATTCACAGAAACATCTAGTGGTAAGGGATTGGTTAAATTATGAGACATGCATCCATGTGATTGACTGTGCAGCTATTAAAACTGATGTAAAGAAATTAATGATACCAGGATGTGTTCATTTAGTTGTTGTTCCTGGTGGAAAAAAAATGAGCCTACAGAACTCCTTTCCACAGCAGTACCATTTTTTAAACCATAAGTGGGCGGGTATGTATAAGCCCTCAGAAAACATTAGGGAGTTTTTTTTTTTTTTTTTCTCCTATTTTTCTTTTCTGATGTACTTTATTATCAGGATAGCAAAAACTATAACCAGTGTCATAGAGGCAGTTTTACATAACCTAACCTTTCTGAGGCTTTTAGACTGCAAATGACTTTTCTACCTAGCACTAATATTCCTTTGATCCTAATCTGGGACCAGTAGCATCTGCTTATCTGTTGCAACTATGTTCCCATCATCTCTGTCATTGGGTAGGTTATACTCTGCCATGAGCTCACAATGTCTTCACTCCCCTTTTCCTGCCACCGCAGACCTGTTGTCATACCTAGCACAATAGCATGTATCTTCATTTCTTCCTTATATTGGTTTTAGATGAGAGGATGACCTGGCGGTCTTTGTTATTTGCTTCACTGCCTCATAATGACTACTGACTCATTAGTCTGCCCATCTCCCTTGACTATAGGACTCAATTTCCTCATTTCCAGTCTGTGTGCTCTCCATCTTTCCTGCCTTTCTTATCAGTAATTCTCATTTTTGTTGAAAAGGCAGCTGCATAATAAAGGTAGCTCTCCCACCTACCATTCTGCACCTGCGTCTGCTCTGTGTCTTATTTTCTGAGTGGCAGGACCCTGTTGCTTCTTCCAGCTGCCCTGGAATCAGTAGAAAGGCCAAAGGAATTGTTTATTGCTGCCATGTTTCAGTGATAGCTGAGTTTGGTTCATGCTGAAAACCATATTCATCAGTGTGCCCTGAAACATAGTGAGAAGTGCTTGGAAGCTTAGCAAGTTTCTCACTCATTGTTCTGCTTTTTAACCTTTTCTGTTGGAATTATTTTCTCTTCTGAGTCATTTATCCTTTGTTGTCGGGTAGAAGTTCCTTGCTGTCCTACTGCTTAGCTCTGTTTTGTTTATGGTGGTCAGAGCTCTGCACCCACTCACTGCCAGTCAGACTCTTATGCGTCTCCAGTTCCAGGCGGCTCTATGGGGAGGTGGCGCTTGGCTCAGCCATGCTCCTCTGCCTCTGTTTCAGCTCATAGGCCAGTCTTTAACCTCCTCTGCCATGGAGCATAGATTGTGAAACTGCATGTCAAAGATAGCCAGCTGACCTTACTCTCTACAGTCCCTTTGGAATTAACTCTGTCTCTAACTTAAAAGATTTCCAGCAATCTGCATCAGATAGTCACCACACATTTATTTGTTTAGCTTTAGCAGGCATATTTTAACTGAACTAGATGACCCTGTGTTTATATGATTATGTGGACATAGTTCTGTTAAATGCCATATAAATATGAGGAACAGAATTCCAACTCTCAAAGTGCCTGCAGTCTAGCTGTAAAAATGAATGACACATGAAGCCATGTGAAATTTGTATGTAGCAGTTTACAATTGTATACTGAGCTGAGTGATCCATGGACACACACATTCACAGGTTCAATTTTACTACTATTTCAAAGGAATTCATAGATACTCTCTGTATGCTAACCATTCTTCACCAGGATCCCAGCTTCAGAATTCCTAATGTGATCTCTATTTTATGATTGTGGTAAGGTCATGCTACATGTACAGATTCATGATAACTCTTTTCATTTTGTAGTATGTATCTGGAAGACAGATAAGAACAAGGGGGAGCAAAGCTCTGGGGATACACATAATTTGAGAACTTGCATATGGAGAGAATGAAAAAAATGGACCTTATTGGATGATATTAAATCACATAAAGACATAAACTGGGACCACATGACAGAGGCCTATGGAAGTCTAGCATAAGAACCTCCACTTGAGCTGGGCATGGTGGTACACACTTATAATCCCAGTACTTAGGAGGCTGAGATGGGATGATTGAAAGTTTGAGGCCAGCCTCAGCAACTTAGTGAGACTCTCAGCAATTTTACAAGACCTTGTTTCAAAATGAAAAATAAAAAGGGCTAGAGGTATAGCTCAGGGGTAGAATGCCCCTGTGTTTAATCCCCATTATCGAAAAAGAAGGGGGGGAGGGGGGGGAGGAAAGAACTTTCGCTTGGTTTCTCAGACTGTTCATTAAGTAGAGAAGTAAAATGATGAAATAGATTTTTATTCCCAAGTCATATGGCGTTGATATGCAGTGTGACATCAGAGTGGTATATAGTATCAAAAGGGATCAAATGATCAAATGAATTTACTTAAAATATTCCTGAAGCTATTTTGAAATAAATCAGTGAGAGCCTGGACCAAGAAGATCACAAAAGGGCAAGATGGGTCCTTTTAAATTTTTGTGTGTAGGGGAAAACACAAAAGCAGAGTTGGGGCTATGTTGGTCCCTGGTTGCCAGGAAAGCATTGCTAAGGGAAATTACAGATGAGGAGACATAATCAGGGTCTCCTGACCTCTGGGCACTCTTGCCCATCACCTTCCTGCTACCTCTACCATATGCCCTTTCTGTTTCTCTAACTTTATTGTCATTAGCTCTTTTCATGTATGAAAACAGTTCTTTTTATGAAACTCTTTGAAAGCTCCTGCTCTTTAGGAAGATTCACGTGTATACTTTAATGTGGTTCATCAGTATTCCTCACATCCTAGCTAAAGCTCATTTATGTCTCCAGGTTAAGAATTCCTGATGTGACTACCATTTTATGATTGTGATGAGGTTGTCTCTAACCATAAATCCTTTGAATGTCTTCATAAACTCACATAAATGTTTGTTCAGGAAAACAGTCTGTCATTACTGACCTGGTAATAAGATTACCTTCTAACTGGCAGGTTGGTTGGCCCAGAATGGACTGGTCCTGTGATGCTGACTTCTGGCTTGAAGCGGGTTGGTCATTAAGAATTTCTTTGTGAGCTGGGTGTGGTGATGTACACCTGTAATGCTAGTACTTAGGGGGCAGAGATAGGACGATTGTAGGTTTGAGGACAATGCTGGCAATTTAACAAAACCCTCAGCAACTTCATGAGAGCCTGTTTCAAAAAATAAAAAGGGGGTAGGGGTCTAGCTTGGAAGTAGAATGCCCCTGAATTTAATCCCCAGCACCCCTCTCCCCAAAATAATAATTTATTTGTTAGTGTGAATTTCAAACCTTACCATTAGAGAAAGACTTTTCTGGTCATCTGGAATGGAGGTCTTCTATGGTACTATAGCACTGAGCAGCCATGGGGGTCCTGGGAGAAACGTAGGAAGCTGCTTCCATCCCTCTCTCTCCCTGTCACCCCTTTGCACACACGTGGTGGGTATACACTGACTTTTCCTAGCCAGTAATGGCTCTTGTCGGTTCTGGACTCTGCTGGTCTTGGCCATCTTTGCACAGCTGCTTCTTGGAGAAGGGAGCGTCTCAGAGGAGCAGGCTGTGTTCTGCCCCAGTGCTTCCTTTCTCCTGTCCAGCCTGAACACCTCCCTGCCTTTGTGAGGAAGCAGCTATTAAACAGATACAGCAGGAAGAGTTGAGAAGTCAGGAGTTTCCTTCCTTGCCTAATGAAAAGGGATGTGGAGCTGTGCCCGGGGCCTGCAGGGGGAGGGGTGTCGGGAGGGCATAGTGTGCTGGGGGAAGGGGCACACAGGTATCTGTGGAAGTGAACCTGCTGTCTGCCACCTGCCTTTGTTGCAGTGACAGAGCTCCCAGACCTCTCCCTGGGAAACCAGGTTATGTGAGTTGCAGGTGAGAGCTCCCCTGCGGGGACAATGCAACACACTTGGTTTCAGCAGAGCCCAGATCTCCATGGTTTGATTCCATATTTACAGCTGTTTCTAGGCAGTCCCTTCACGTAGACTCAGAGTCCTGGAACGAAGATGTGTACTGCCTTTTGCACAGAGCTGCTGTGCTTGGCTTTTGCCCTGTCCTCTGTGCGTGAATAGCAGGCAGTTCCTGCACATTCTCCTCCAATGACCAAAGGCTCTTGCCATGGCATCAGCCTTGTGCAAGGCAGAGGAAAGTTTGCTGGAGATGGCTCACTTGGGAACATTTCTGCTGGAGTATGGGAACAAGAACCAAAATGACTCTGCACAGGGAAGGAGAGCCAAGATGAGACAGGCCAAGGCGCTCCTCTCTCACAGACCCCTCCCGCTTCATAGTCTGGCTCCGTCTGTTCCTGGGCATTAGAACTGAATGGTTAGCTACCTGTTGTGAACCATCAAGTTTCCTTCACTTTTTTAGGGATTAACAAAATAACTGTTTCTAGGACTATAGTTGGTGTTATGATGCAGCTTTCTTGCTATCTCTTTTTTTTTTGCGGTACTGGGGATTGAACTCAGAGGCATTCTACCTTCGAGGTATATCCCCAGCCCTATTTTTTATTCTTTATTTTGAAACCAGGTCTCACTAAGTTGCGAAGTGCCTCACTAGGTAGCTGAGGCTGGCTGCGAACCTGGAACCTCTGGTCTCAGCCTCCCGAATGCTGGGATTACAAGCGTGCCCCACCACGCCTGGCTTCTTGCTATCTCTTGAATGTGCCAGAAATTGATCTAACTTAACAGTTGTATGTTAAGGTAGTATGAAAAAGCTGTCTTTTGAAGGGTTTGCAAAATTGATCCCTGAATGCAAATAAGGAGTGGATAATACGCTTTTATGAATAAAGCAGAACATAAGTAAAGGTTTAAAAAATACACTTATACTTACTTTTTGGTATTTTGATCTTCTGTTGATTTGTGACATTACAATATATAAATATACCACAATATACTTGTCCACTTTAGCACTGGAGGATATTTGGAATGAGTAAAGCTTCAGCAAGTATTCTCGTACGTGTCTTTTGTTACAGTCATTTCTTCTGAAGAGATGCAGGGTATATATTATGTGGAATAAGGGACAAATGGTTATGCTACGCACATGTTTTGCCTTGAGAGATATAATTACACTTAATTTTAAAGAATTCTATTGCTGTTCTAAATGTTACATGTACACCATTTTCCCCCACTTCTAATTTGTGGCATTGTTATTCATTTATTTATTTACAGTTTCTGAGAATTGAACCTTGGGGCATTTTACTGCTAATCTACACCCTCGGTCCTTTTATTTTTTATTTTGAAATGCTCTAAGTTTCTGAAACCGTCCTTAAAACTGCGATACTCCTGTCTCAGTACCGGAGTTACAGGCATGTGCCACCATACCCAGCTTATTTTTCCTTCGTAGTATTGATTAAGTCCTGGCCTCTGCTCTGGCACAGGGCCACCTTAGGGCTACAGAAATAAAGCAGAATTTCAGTTTAACCACCTTACTGCTCTTGCCTCAAGGACCTTAGCTCTCCAACTCACTGCTCAAGCCTGTTTTTTTCCCTTATGGTGTGTGAGCTGTTCCCTGGCCCAGAAAAGGCCACGAGTTCAACAGCGCTCTAACATGAACCTGTCTGTTCATAGGGCAGATCCATTTATTTTCATTGTCCTTGTTGTTAGAGGATAAGGTTGTGAGCACTTAGTTTCCAAGAGGACCTGCAGAAAGATTAGCAGGCCTCCCTTGCAGGAGGGAGGTATAGTCCTAGGGGAAGAGAGGGGGCAAACTCACCAGCCTTCTGAAGGCTGCTCCTTCCCATTAGTGGCAGAAGGTTGTAGAAATGTGCAGAGTGTGGGCAGTGCTCTGGGAAATAGAAGAGTTGGATGGTTGATGTATTATGTTTTCTTTGTTGTTGTTTTGTTTTTTGCTGTGTGGCCAAAATACCTGACAAGGACAACTTAGAGGGAGAAAAGTTTATTTGGACTCACAGTTTCAGAGGTTCAAACTATAGTTGGCTGACTTAAGAGCAGGCATCACTGCATCATGGAGTGGCAGAGGAAAGATCCTCTCTTGACAGCAAAGAGAGAGAGAGAGAGACAGACAGACAGAGGAACAAGTATTGTCCCCAGTGACCCACCTCCTCCAGCCGTGTCCCACCTCTGAACCTTGCTGCATTGCCAACACATGAGGTTTTGAGGAACATTTTAAATCCAAACCATAAATGTTGGCTTTTAGCCATTGACTTCCAACTAAACTGTTCTATTCTGTTAGTCGCAAGTCCTAAGGGCCCAGGGGCAGACCTTGATAGTCAGCCCTGGTCACTAGCCATTAACATGGCTTTTGAATGATAAATCACTAGATTAAATTGTGAAATGAAGTATCTGATCCATTTGCAACCCTCTCCCCCCCCCCCCCCCCCCCCCCCCCCCCCCCCCCCGCCCCGGGCCCATGGTGCTAGGGATTGAACCCAGGGCCTCACACATGCTAGGCAAGTACTGTACCACTAAACTATATCCCTAGCCTGCTTTTTTTTTAACTTTATTTTGAACCAAGGCCAAGGATGGCTTTGAACAACCATCCTCTTACCTTAGCCTTCCCATTATCTGAAATTGCAGGTGTGTACCATCATACCAGCTCTCATTTACCATTTTTCAAGGTAAAGCCCTTGATACAAATTCAGGAAGACCCATAGGATTCGAAGTGATTTTTTTTCCCCTTTGGTTAACACTTCAAATCTGAATGAATGAGTGAGGAGTTAAGTGTATGAACTCTTTTTTCTTATTAATTTTATACGTATTCCCATGATGACGTTTTCATCATGAAGTGGAAATTAGATAGCAAGGAAAGGTTTTCTTTGTTGTTTCTGAACCAAAAATACTTCAAATGTTTGAGTGACAGATCTCCTTGGATGGAGAAGGGTTCAACAGATGATAAAAACCCAACTACATAAGAAATGTGAGCATTCTAGATTGTGCTGTGCATCACCCACCCAATTTGATTAATGTGGCTTTGGTTTAGAAAGGGAATCCTGCAGAGCAGTGTCCTCTTCTGCCCTTTAAGGGGGAAAAAAGTAAAAATGGGGTCACCAGTGTAAGCAGAGTCCCCCTATACTAACCGTAGCCCTGCTCTGGCAGCTTTCTTTATATTTGCTTTGGAACTCAGAAATCCTAAAAAGGCTAGTCTACAGAGTGGGCACACCCCCAAATAATGTATTTCTCTGTTCTGTACTCTTCCCTGCTGGATCTACAGGGCTGACCATGTTAGTGGGAGTCCTATGCCAGAGGCTTAACTCCGGATTTCCCAATAAACAGGGTCCAGCTACTTGACCTAAACACTAAACAGAAAAGGTAATGTTACAAAGCAGAGAAGGAACTTTAATCAGTATGGCCACATGGGAAGACAAAGTAAGATCCAGCCTCTCAGCCGTGCCTTTGGAGTGCTGACATGAGCTTTAGGTTTAGAGGAAGAATCGGGGCAAGAGGCAAGAGGTATGCATAAGTAAGTCTTGGTCAAACTCTGTTCTGGCTGATTACTCAGTTCTAATTCTGCAAGGTGGTTCTGGAGTAGTCTGTCACTTGAGGGGTGGTTTGCAAGATTCAGAGGGAGGCACTGGGGATTGAACCCAGGGACATTCTGCCTCTGAGCTATACCCCAGCCTTTTTCATTTTTATTTTGAAACAGAATCTCACCAAGCCACTGAGACTGACCTTGAACCTGTGATCCTCCTGTCTCAGGCTCCTAAATACTAGAATTACAGGCGTGTGCCACTGTACCCAGCTAGGGTGCAGGATGTTTATCAGTCAGACCTGTGATCCTGGAAGGTGCAGGACAAAAGTCTTCTAGGCACCACTTGAGGAGTCCTAAACAGGATGCTGCAAAGTCTTACTCTTAAAGAGGGGCAATATAAATTAGGTAAATTCAGGGCTAATAAACCTTGCACTACTAGTTTTTAGATGATCACTCTTTAAATGACTAACATGCCTGTGTGAAGAGCTGAGCAGGTCAGAGTGTGTAGGTAATAAATGAGTTGGATGAAAAATGAATGCAGAGATGCCAGGCTTTATCCTGTTTTTAGTTACCCATTGGGCACCTGCAGGTATAAGTAAAGAGTCAGTGCTTTTAATAGAGGCAGCCTTTCTAATTCCCTTAGATAAGGAAGGCCTTATCTAATAGTATAGGGATGTAGTGATTTACCAGAGAGCTTTTCTACTGTGTCCCTTCATTGTTCACCAGTGATCACACCCAGTGATGCCTAGGCTTCTGTCCCTAAAGCTACCACTCAAAGGATTAGGAGATAAAAGGTGGGAGATTGTAGCAAACCAACCTGTGGTCAAAGATGTGGCAGAATCTTAGAGTCCCCTGCTAAATCCCCTGGTATTACAACCTGAAACCGATTGAGAACAAGGCTTAATGTCAGTTATGTAGCATTTGCTAATTTTTTTTCTAACCGTTAAATGACTTTTCTGTATAATATTTCTTCATTCAGAGCAACTTATCTTTTTACCTGGGAGGAACTTATTTCCATTAGAATTGGAACACTAGCTACATATTTTGCATTTAAAATGTTTCATGTGATTAAACCCTGAAAGAAACATTATTACTTCTGTTTCTTAGGAGTGTGCTCTTCCAACTGATTCTTCTTTTGTGCCTGGAACAATGCCTTTAATTTGGAAACAAGTAAGGGAACCCTGATTACCAGGTACACTGTTAGCTGAAACTGGCAGCCAAGTACTGGTAACTGGGCTCAGGAAAGGAGATGCCTCACATTCTCCCCTGTGCTAACTGCTCCTGCACAGACTGGCTACTCTGCAGTGTACTGAGCGATTTGTGGAGTGACATGTCCAGTTGTAACACCCCTTCTCTGCCCCTTTCCCCACATTCTTTCCCCTTTCCTTTGTGGTTCTTATCTTAATCACTTTCTCTTCTTCTCTTACAGAGCTATTAAGAATGGCAAAGGATTGCATAGCAAGAAGGAAGTGCCTATCCACCGCGTTGCAGACATCTCTGGGGTGAGTCGTGCTCCTGAATCAAGCTGTGTGGCTCACAGGCTCCTCCAGTGTGTGTGCTTATTCTCCGAAGGACTCCAGCTATGGGTTCTCTGTAGCTCGCTCCTTTCCAACCCCTGGATGTGAATCTTCTCAGAGCATCTCTTTAGGCATCTATGGCGATTCTGTTTTACATTATGAAAAAGCGGAATTCAAAACCTCATTCTTTTCCTTTACCTGAGCTGTCTTTGTATTGCTTTTCCATTTTTAACTATTATGACCTTAGAAGATTCTGCTTCCCAGTCCTATTAAAATGAAATTAACTCTTTTTTTAAATCCTTGTTTAATTCTCACTATGAATGAGAAGTCTTTGTGGTAAAAGGTCAAGTATACTTGGTGTTAGGCAAGTCTGAGGATCCCGATTTCCTCACAAGTTCTTTTTCTCTGCTTCACTGGTAAGTAGGAGAGAATGGAAAATGTGAGAACGTCCTTTGAGATAATAAATAATAGAGAAGGATCAATGGCACAAATATTTTTGAGTTCCCAAAAGCCTGTGTCTAAATGAATAGTTTGTAATAAGGACTTTATCATTACACATTTAGGATATCTTTGGCTGAATATATGCCTTTTTTAGTTAAGTGAAATTATTCCATAAGCATTTATTGAGTGCCTACTGTGTGCCAACAACAGCTCTAGGTACTAAGAGCATCCCAATGACCAAAGCTGATAGAGTTCCTGCATTCAAGTAGTAAAGGGTGACAGTCACACTGTCAGGGAGCGACAGCATCTACAGAGAGAAATAATACTAGCCAAGAGTAGATAGTGAATGGTGCCAGTATTGATTTTTATCTGGTGGCCAGGGACGGCACACTAGACACTCACCATCCATTTCAGCGCTCATGGTCAGTAAAGATGAGGCAGGGGATTGTGTCTGTGTCATGCTGGGGAAAACCACATCACCTGGGAAGCTGCAGGAGGAAGGGCTGGTAAATCTTAGTTTGGACTCTCAGGGAATTTGCCTAGAGCACCAAGAAGAAGATACATGAGTATAAACAAACACTTCAAGAGCTCAGCCTGGCCCAGAGCGGTGATGAATTAGAGTGTATTATCTTCTTGTTTTGTTGTGTTCCCAGGCCTGGCAGATTTTTTATCTGGTTCCTGGTGATTGGTTTTTACAAATGTGTCTGGCCAGCTCCCCCTTGGCTGGGTGCAGTGGTCCCCTGTTCATTATAAGTAATGGTGAGCTTTTCTTTCTTTATAGCCAATCACCACAGATTACAGGTTCTACAGTGCTACCCTACATCACATGAATTGGACTTTGGTCAAGAGGTTGAGGCCTTGGTTATGTTGATGTGATACAGTGATATGCATTCCTGGTTGCTTAGAATCCTGAGAAGCTCAGAAACATTGCTAAGGCTCATCTTTAACAGGTGCAACATGCCCAATGCCGTGTGGTTCAGCCTATTTTCTCTGTGGCTCACCCTGCTGAGTTAATCTTGCATATATACTAATTTCTGTAGAAATGTGCTGTGGCATTCTCAATAGTATTTTTCTTAGTATTGTTCTTTTGCTGAAGATATTGAAGTAATCAATGGGCAATTTAGAGCTGTTGAGCTGCAGGAAAAAATGTTATAAATATTTGTTTGGCAAGATACAATGGAGACCGCTATATGAGAGCCATCTACCCATTAAAAGCTTATATAAACTGGGTGCAGTGATGCATGCCTGTAATCTCAATACTTGGGAGGCTGAAACAGGAGGATCACAAGTTCAAGGCCAGCACTGGGTATCTTAGACCCTACTTCAAAACAAAAAAGGACTGGGGACATAGTTTAGAAGTACAATGCCCCTGGGCTCAATCCCCGGCACCAAAAGCTTATATAAAACCTCACTCCAAGCCGGGCGTGTTGGTGTACGCTTGTAATCCCAGCATTTGGGAGGCTGAAACCGAAGGATCCGGGTTCATGGCCAGCCTCAGCTACCTAGTTAGGCACTCTGCAACTTAGTGAGACTCGGTTTCAAAATAAAGAATAAAAAATAGGGCTGGGGGTATAGCTCAGAGGTAGAACACCCCTGAGTTCAATATCCAGTACCGCAAAAAAACCAAAAAATACCTCACTCCAGCACCTTTCCAGAAGCTGAATTAAACCTTGAAGTACTATGTAGCAATGAAAAATAAAAATGTTTAAAGCATATCAATAAAATATATCAGTTGAGCCCAAACCAACCACCACCTCTACCACGTTGGGAAGAGGTACTCTGTTTTTGTCCATCAAGCTCATGTTCTTGCTCTGATTTCCCACTGGCAGTGAGTGAAGTGGAGGTTCACCTGCCTGGGATGTCCTTGTAGGACCTCTGAGTGCAGCATCCTGAACATCTTTATTGCTGTCTTTGAATCTCATGCTGCGTCCTACGTCCTACCTTCATGCTTTGGGGTGCTTTGTTAATCTTTTGTTTTCGTTTCTTGGTAGCAATGGGTCCTGTGAAACTTGTCATCATTTTTTTTGTTATTATTTCTACCCCCACCTTCTCCCTCTTAAACTGGAGCTCAGTTTCATACCTATTTTTATTCTCTTTTCTGTCTGGATATTAGAGAATTGGTTTGCTCTTAAAGTTATTTAAAAATAAATGCAAGTTAAATTTCCCCCAGTTACTACATAAATAAAAGAGGAAAGCCTGAGCAAGTGGAAGACTGAAAGTAAAAAAGCTATTCAATTTAAATAGATGTCAGATATGACCTTGTCTGCCTGAATCACAAATTATTCAGCTAAGATGGCAATTTTTTTGTGCCCTCTGTAATAGAGGAGAGTTGTCTTTTCCCCCTTTCTCACCTCCCCATCTTTCCATCACAGTGTTAAGTATGAGTGTGTGTTTGGTGCCCTTGTACCATTTAAGTGAGATGTATGGGTTTTCTGTTCCCTGGAGCATACTGGCAATTTTGCTGTCTGAGGGACAGGTGGACATGTTGGGTCATATGGGCAAACAACACAGATGGAGAATAAATACCTGGAATGAAGGCAGTGTAATGTGCACCTATATAATAGTTTCATAAAGGCTTCTTAATCTTTGTTAAATCTTTAGCTGTGTTCCCCACTGCCCTAGATTGATCCCCGTCTTAGGTACAGGTCCTGATAAATGGATGTTTTTGTTGAGATGATAGTGTACACACTATGCTGCCAAAATAATATACTACGAGATGTTATTTGTGCATAATACCCCCCCCCCATCCTCTTTCCCACCCCAGTGCATATCCTTGGGGGGAAAAGCATGCATACGTGCACAGTTTATCTCCTCAGTGCACTGAAGAACTGTACTGTATGGGAGAGGTTTTACCATGATTGGGGGGGGGCGCAAACAAACTGTATTTTTGTTGTAGCATTAACTGCCTCTCACTTTACGTGTCAAGGTTGTACCATTCTTCATCTCTCTCCTCTCGCATTTTCAAAAATTATTTCACAAGGCAAGGGTCAGAGTATATTAGAATGCTTTTGTATGTAGACTTAGGAAGTGTAAGACCTCCTTGACTGACTGCATATGGTGGGAAGTAAGTAATCCAAGCACAGGAGTGAAAGATTGACACAGACCTCTGTGACAGCTGAGACGGTGGCCCTGGAGGTGGTCCCACAAGCAGGCCTGTTTGTTTGTTATTACAGTGTGTGTGTGTGTGTGTGTGTGTGTGTGTGTGTGTGTGTGTGTAGTTAGTTACTGGGGACAGGACACATGGGCATTCTACCTATGGGAGCTACACTCCCAGCCCTATTTTATTTTGAAACAGAGACTCATTAATTTACCATGTGCTGGCCTTGAACCTATGATCATCCTATATCAGTCTCCCAAGTACTGGGATTATAGGCATGCACCACCATGCCTGCCAAGTCTTTTTTTGTTTTTCTTGGTACTGGGGTTTGAATCAAGAGGCATTCTACCTTTGAGCTACACACTCAGCCCTATTTTTTATTTTGAAATGGGTTCTCTCTAAGTTGCTGAGGCTGGCCTTGAGCCTCCAATACTCTTGTCTCTACCTCCCACATACTGGGATTATAGGCAGGCACCATCACACCTGGCAATACAGATGATTTTTGACATTTGGTTGGATTTTCTGTAAGATGTACAGAGCATCTGTGTGTAGCACTGACTGTTTGAACCCCTATCTGGATCTTTGATAAAAACTTGGCGCAGTCCAAAAATAATGCAGGTCCCCAAGAAATTATTAGTTTCTTTAATTTTCTCATTTTTCGAGGTACAAGAAGTAGGATATTACAAACAATGGCCACCATTGTCATTTTTATTATAGTCTGGTTTCCTTTTAGGCCAGGGTGTTCCTATATATGGGAATCCAGCTAGGAACCTGCCCAGCTTGGCTCTCCATCTGGCTTGATGGTGGCAGACAGTTCCGTGGCAACTACTTTGCTTCCCATGCCCACATTTCCTCATCAGTGGGTTTTGGTTTTCCCAGGTCCTCCATGGACGGCATAGAAAAAAGTTGGATGTAAGGCTGTTCTTTATCTTAGTTTTATTATTGTTTTTGCTGTAGTCTGCTCTGTAATAAATACAATCTCCTACAGATACAGAGTGTAAAACCAGCAATAAAGTGGGGCTGGTACATGGCTACATGGCTAACTGTTGTTCTGGTAGATGAGACACATCAATTATGGCTCCAAGGTGAGACGGAGAGCGCCCCACTCCTCCGGTTGTCGCCAGTATTGCAACCCCAGATCACTTCCTCTACCTCCATTCCTTCTCCTCTTCCACTTGTGCTTGAGTTGTACTTGGTGAGTCACAATGTGTGTGAGTTTCCCTCTCCTTTTAATTGTGTCTGTTCTTTCTTCTTTGTTACGATGAGTTATGATGATTATTTGTTGATGGCACAACATAGGGCTGGA
Source organism: Graphiurus murinus (assembly GCA_004027655.1). NCBI lineage: Eukaryota > Metazoa > Chordata > Mammalia > Rodentia > Gliridae > Graphiurus > Graphiurus murinus. Next base: position 33,703 of record PVLC010009978.1, read on the forward strand.
CCTTATACAGCGTCCCCTCCAATCACAATTGTATAAGCCCTACGTTGGGATCCATTACCAGAACAGTGGTTGTGTTTCATTGAGGATCTTCTGCCTTTTCATATTGCGTGGTTCTGACAACTCATCTTTTATTTTCACTATTATTTACTCATCTAACTGCTGCTGTGCTCATTTGGATGTGTGCCACTTTGCAACTTGGTTTCTTGCCCATCTTACATACTAATGTTTTTATGACCTTGTCTCACCATGACCAGTTGAAAACACATAGTACTACTGATAAAGAATAGCAACAACAAAAACGTGAGCAATAGCCTGGAGTGATTCAAGGACTGGGTGTAGGGAGGCTGTGGGTTCCTGTTACTCATGAGATGAAGTGTATTATGAATTGAAGACTTATAGTGGACCAGTGAGATTCTTACTTGTGAATATAAAGGATAAAAATCCTCCTTTAATATAGGGGGGGAGGGAGTTGATGACAATGATGAAGATAGATAGATAGATAGATAGATAGATAGATAGATAGATAGATGACAGATATAGATAGACAGGGATGATAGATAAATAGATAGATAGATGATAGAAAGATAAAAGAAAAAGGTAGGATTTTTCTTCTAGCATCTTTTCCTGACCTCTTTCTTCCATTTCTATTTTCCTTTCTTTACATGTGGACAGCCCTGCTCTTCCCTGGAAAACTCTCAAGCAGTCTTCTTTTCTATAAAAGGCTTTGGGACCTTAACTGGTGTTTCATTCAGTATTCTGACTGCTGTGACCCAAAATACTTGATAACCACAACTGAGAAGAAGGTTTATTTGCTTATAGTTCTGAAGATTTCAGCCCATGTATATATAGTCTATAGGTCCTTAGGGCATGATGGCGGAAAAGGACAGAGCTTCTTGTCAGCTCTCGATGGCAGGGGAGTGAAGACCTGGAGGCTGTAGCAGCCTGCTCTGGAATCACTATTCCAGAACCCTTCCCCCGCAGCCAAGGTCTGCACATGCCTGCCTTGTCTACTGAATGAGGTCTAGGGAAATTCAAACCATAGCTGGGCATGGTGACCCACGCCTGGAATACCCAATACTTTGGGATGCTGAAATAGGAGGATTGCAGATTTAAGGCCAGTCTTAGCTCCTGAGAGAGACTCTGTTTCAAAATTAAAAAAAAATCTGGGAGTATAGGTCAGAGAGGTAAAATACCCCTGAGTTTGATCCCCAGGATTTAAAAATAAAAAAACTCAAACCCTAACAACTGGAGTTACCTTCCCTTACCTCCTATGGAGTTGGGCCTTGATAGAAGAGTAAGAAAAAAGTATATATTTTTTCACTAAAAAGAATTGAAAAAGAGTAGTTTGTCCAGTAAGTCTAAAGATACAAAGCAGCAAAGGCTTCATCAGTTAAGTCTGAGTTAACTACAGTATCTCTTATATGTCTTCTGGCCAACTTACTTTAGGTTTTCTTATTCTCACATGATTCTGAAGTTGCTTTCTGCTGCCTTTCTGTTCTTTCTAATCACTGATACTTGATGGCACATACGCTCCTTCCTTGAGTTTTATTTTTTAATATCTCTACCCTTTCTTATTCTTACTTGGACCCACATCATGTCTTAATGTCTCTTTTGTGCTGAGTGCACTCTTAGTTACTGTGCAGAGGGCACAAGGTCAAGACCTGTGATTCTTCCTGGGTTTCTGTGACCTGGAGGAGTTGCCTAGTGCTGGAGGTCCATTCATACACTAGCTATGGGCTACACTGCTGACCTCTGCACTTGCTACCCTGGGAAAGCCCCAGAGGAACTCAGAAAGAGCCAACTCACTGTCTTTGGAGCATGCTTTCCAGAGCAAATGCTATGTGTTTCATAAGCAAGCTTGGCCGTTGTGCGGAAGCCATGTATGGTGGGAATATAGGGTTCTCCTGTTGGCTTTCTTGCCAGCTCATGTTGTTGCTTATTTAGAAGAAGAAACTGCTCTCTTTGGCCCCTTCTTCCCTGGACCAAACATTTTTGAACTTTGTGGTGTTGCAGTGTGCAGCTAGCTCACTTGGATTCTTGTCAGGTAGAAACAGGTGCTGAGGTTCTGTGGCACCGGGCAGATGAGGTGGGCAGCCAGTCACCTGATTGGCAGCTACTTTATAAGCTTTCACCAGGTTATTGGGAAGGCTGAGGCCGTTTCTTTTCTTCTAAGCTCTTCTAAAACTCCATCTCCCAAAGAGTTGCATGCTATTAAGAAGACTTTATTGTGCCAGAAAATTGGTACCAGCCAGTTGCTCCCTCACCCTCATGATGGAGGGCATTGCTTTTTCCTTGGTTTGTTTTGTCCATTGTCCTTTCAAGCCACATGAGTCCTGTGTGGCCTATTCCTATGTCCATATTTTAAATCTTCCTCTTTAAATTTCCCAGAACTGCAGGGACAACCCTCTCTTCTAAATAAATCTGAAAGCTTTTATGATTTCCATGGGAACTTTTTCAAGATTGCATTTCAGCATTTACCACAGTCAGTGGTGGCTGTGTGTACGTACTTCTTTGTACAAATTTTCATCCACTTTTTGGCTGATTTGTGTTCCTTTTGTGTTCTCTGCACACTGTAGAGCACCAAATTTAGGACATGGTCTCTCATGTTTATTTCATTGAAAGTATCAGGGAAAACTGTTCAAGACTTTGAAATGGACAAGATTACTGAGTGTCCTTCTAAAAGAATTGTGGGTGCTTCCTTGTAAACCCTTTGTGAGGTTATGCCATTCTTTGAGTTCTACTCTTGATGATTTGGGCTGAGCTGTTTTGTACCTTTGTGGAGAGGAACTATAACTTGTTGAAGGGCTGGTGGTGATGCTAATGGCTGCTATGGGAATATGGTGCTTAGCCGGGCATGGTGCTGTAGGTTTATAATCCCAATAATCTAAGCTGACCTAGGAGAAGATATTGTTGAGTGCCAGATAAGACCGAGAAGCCACCATCTCCTCCTCCTCCTCCTCCTACTACTACTACCCCGTTCCCCCCCTTGCAGGACTGCTGTCCACTCTGAGTTGGATTACCTCCACAAAAGGTGCGGTCACCCTCCAATCTTCCATCCTGTTCCTACTAAAGCACATTCCTGCTTCCTAAGCAGAGAACTCAGGGCTGGTGATGGGGCTCATAGGTAAGAACACTTGCCTGGCATATATGAGGCCCTGGGTTTGGTCCCCAGCACCACAAGAAAGGAAAGGAGGGAGGGAAGCGAGGGGAAAATAGATAGCTCTATCCGGGCATGGTGGTGCACAACTATAATCCCTGCAGTACTTCAGAGGCTGGGACAGGTGGATCACAGGTTCCAGGCCACTCTCAACAACTTTTAAGATCTTGTTTCAGAACTTTAAAAAAAAAATGCTGGGCATAGTGGCACACACCTCGCAATCAGTACTGAGACAAAAGGATCAGAGATTAAAG
>PVLC010009978.1:37213-52251 GCA_004027655.1 Graphiurus murinus
GCTGGGAGTGTACCATGGAAGTAGAATGTCCCTGGGTTCAGTTCCTAGTACCACACAAAAAATAAATAAATAAAAAGGGCTTGGGGTATAGACTGTCCTTGGGCTCAATCCGTAATAATAAAAAGAAGGAGGAAAAGGAGAAAGTGGGGGGGGGGGGGGAATGTGATTCTTTAATTGAATCCTTGTGAGAAAATGTTTTCAAACTTGACATTTTTACTGTACATTTTGTAGAGTAAAAACTAGCAAGTGGCCTTCTGCATTTCTAGTGACCTGATGTGTTCTCTTCAGTCTCTTGTGAATCTTTTTATTTCCCTTATTAATAGTGCATTGGAACAAAATGTTGGGCACATTCATTTCATATCTGTGTAAGAGTCTTTATTTTGCCTTTTTGAAAATAATCCTTCAACAAGTGAAGCAATTGCAAAAGCAAGAGAGAAATACAAAAAACAGTTACAACCGTGGGCAATAAAAGATCACGGAATTATTTGCTTTAAAAGCCTTTGTTTTATTGCCTTCTGTATACCTTGAGATGTGAAGTGTAATACGGTTATGAATATTCTTTAAAAAAAGTTTCAAGTAAGGTGTCTGGTTCCAAGCTGAAGCCTAACTTGGTGTCTACCATTCTTTTCACTGACAGGCTTTTGTTGTGATAAATTCAGGCGCTGAGCAAATAACCTTGAGGTAGGGAGCTCAGACACTGAAGGCAGGACACGGTATCTTGACCTTTGGTGGTTGTGTCCCAGCTTTGCAATTAAACATCTCCAGGGACATGTTTGTTCGCGTGACTTGTCCAGAGGTAGAACACTGTTAGAAACGGAGCTTCATATTTGTTGCTTTTCCTGACAAAGATTGCATAGACTGACTAACCTTGATATGTCCCTGCAATGAATTGTGTTATCAGGAAGTTTTCTGTTGCAAGAAATATTTTTCTAGTTCCCTTCTGATTCCTTGTTTAAGTGTGGCTTCACACACAGAAGTGCCTGCAGATGAGCTCCTTAGCAACAGAGTCCTTGCTTCCATTTCAGTGGATGAGCTATAACCTTTCTTCCTTTGTTTCAAGAAAGAAGCAAGGAAATTGAGGGAGTCGAGGAACACTTTTTGTGAACCAAATGGCATCTCTCCATTGACTCCAAATGTTGATTCTGCTACCATTCTGGCCCCTGCTCTTGTGTCTGTTTCTCATTCTCTGGATGCATGTGGCTATTGCTCTGAGATTCTATTTCATGGGTTCAGATTGGTTAAATGAGCCCATTACAGGCTTTGCTAAATGAATGTAAGGGTATTTTGAAGGCAGTTGATGGCATTTCTGATTCCCAGGTTGAGGTGTGTGAACAGGCTGTCTGATCTGTCCCATGACTATGGAGTGATGTGATAAAACTTGAAATATTGGTGCACAGTCATGGCTTTCCTCCGCACTTCACCATCATAACACTACTTAGCCCTAGATTGAACTCATTTTGTCCTGTGGCTATTGCTTATGTAAACATTTCAAAGTAAGTCATTTTACTAGCATAGACATTCTGCTTACTTGTATTTTAAGCCTTTATTTAGCATGCTTCCAACATATTCCCTACAGAATATGTCGTATAAATTTTTGGACAGTGTGTAGAGTTGACGTCCAGATATTCTTGAATTATAGCTCGGGGTGGCTTTGGAATGCCCTAGTGGTTTTGTGCCTCAGTTCTTCAGGAAATGCTATTCTTAGGAAGAAAGAATGGAATTCCTGAAACAATATCAGATTCCAAAGGCAGAATTTAAGCTATTACCATTGTTTCTAATTTGGAGGAGGGCCCATCAGTTGTACACTGCTGTACCCAGATGCCTAGATGCTCCTACCGCAGCAGAGCCTGTTAGTTTTCTTTTATATTATATTCAGCTATTCCACTACTTCAGGTTCTCAGTCATTTGACAAGCACGTGTGGAGTGCATTTCTTCCTTGTGGAATACCGGCTGTGCTCTCCTCTGACCATGCCTTCCTCCTCCTTCAGCTTATGTCTCCTCCATTTCCACCTTTTTATCCCCGCTACCCTCTGATTGTACTCTTCCGCACTTACGTAATCATATTACCATGATTTTGCACTATTGATAAATTGATTGGCAACTTCTCAAGTTGTTTGATACATGTACAGTGATTTTTCTCACTAGCTTTTACGCTCCTAAAAAGGAGAGACTGTGCGTGTGTGTACATATGTATGTGTACGTATGTATGTTTGTGTATATATATTTCCACTTATAGCACCTAGTTTAGATTTGATTTGCCAAGAGATGAGCTGCAGCAGGGTGAACTTTTGTTTGAAGAAAGTGACCCTAGCTCCAAATCCAAGATTAGCTGTTCTGGTTAGTAAGTGCCAATACGCAGGCTAGTGAAAGGCTGCAGCAGAAAGGGTCCATGTCTTAGAATAGAAGTTCCTGTAAGGTCAGTAGCATGGGCTGTAATATCAGATCACTACTCTGTCACCTTGAGGACATTATTTCACCTCTCTGTCCCTCAGTTTTTCCATTTGGAAAATGGGTATGACTGTGGCACCTGCCTCCTTAGATTGTGCTTTGATTGAATGAATTAATGCATGCACAGTATCCAGGACAGGTAGCATACTAAGAGCTCCACAGAGAGCAGTGGTTTATGTTGTGTGTGTTGATTGTTATTCAATTGCTTAGCATTCTGCCAAGCACACAAAAAGTTCTCTGTGGATGATAGCTATCATCATCGTCTGTAGTATTTCTATTCTAAACTTATTCAATTCAAGTCTCAAAGCTTTCTTGTCCCTCTTCTGAGCCCTTCTACTATCTTTCTCATTTGACATTGAACATATACAATCTCTCGCTTGTTTTTAAATGCATTTCTCATGTTGAATCAGGAAGTGAGTGATCAAATAGTAAACATTTTGCGCTTTTTATATGCCAGACACAGTTTTGGGTATCTAGGATATAATATTAAACAAAGCAGATGTAGCCATTATAGTTAGGGCATGCACAATTTGTTATATAATTACAATGGTGCTGCAAGCACAGAATCTTGTGAGCAGACATACTAATGACCACAGCTTCTTCTAGGTGCTCTGAGGATCGAATACTGGCTGGAACTAGAGTTGAACCAGTAAAGGCGGAAAGATAAATTTGAGATCTAGATTGAAAAAACTGGTAGAATTGGGTGTCTGATTTGATTAGGGGTCAAACAAAGGGAAGTGGAATCAGGTGTCAGGCACAAGCATTGTAAATATCTGGCACAAATAACCTCTTGATGGTCATATTCCTTTTACAGTATGTTAAAACTGGCAGAGTAGATTTGAGAGAAGAATTAGTAACTTCTGAACATGTTAACATTAAGGCAACCATGAGCCATTCATATGGTATATAACCCAGAAAAATGGCCTGGGCTTCATACATGAACACATAGATGTGAATATACACCATGGCCCAGAGCATATTAAGAGAGAAGAGTCCCTTTATCTCCAAAATTTAAAGATCATATATGAATGGGCAAAAGAAATTTGAAAGGTTGGTGCTCAAGCTGTTGGAGGAAAATTGGGGAATTGTGATATGCAGGCTAACAGGAGAAAGTATTGCTCCGCAAGAGTTGACTCCACTGTGTTACAGTCAAGCAAGATGAAGATTGACAACTGCCAAGTGGACACTTTAGCACCAGGAGTTAATGTTGCCTTTATAGAGTGTGTGGGATGAAGGAAAGGGGACTAGTGAGAGGTAGATTAGCAGCTGGAACTGTCTTACTTCTCTAGACCTATAGTTTTAGGAGCTTTCATACAAGTGTAGATTTGTAAATGTTCATGATTGTGTCTGTATAGTTTTGTGTGTGCATGTATGTGTTTGTGTGTGTTACTGAGGATGGAACCAAAGAGCCTTCTACCTCCACATTACACCCCTAGACCTATTTTTTATTTTTTATTTGGAAACAAAGTCTCACTGAGTTGGTAAGAGCCTCACTAAGTTGCTGAGGCTGGCTTCAAACCTGTGATCCTCATGTCTCAGCCTTCCAAGTACTGAGATTACAAGTGTGTACCACCACACTGAGATCTGTATAGTTTTACATATGAGAGAAATCCTGAGAGTTTCCATAATCACGTATGCACGGATGAAGGGAGAAATGAGAGTGTTGTGAGATCCTTGATCGAACAAACTTATCTTCCTTATTTATCCACCCGTACTGGGGATTGAACCCAGGGGTCAGTCTGTCTCTGAGATACACCCCCAGCCCTTTTTTTGTTTTTTATTTTGAAACAGGGTTTTGCTGAGTTATTCAGGGTCTCACTAGTTGCTGAGGCTGACTTCAAGCCTGTAATCCTTTTGTCTCAGTCTCCCTACTGGGGATTACTGGAATTGCAAGTATGTACCACCCATACCTGGTTCAAATTTTTAGTATCTTGACCACAGCTTTTTACCTCAGTTCTCCGCCATTTCTCTTGTGCTCAGTGTATTGATTTATTGATGGATAAGATCCTTATACTCTCAATTCTAGATCCTCAATACAGTATCTTCATTTTGCCTTAGGAAGAATTTGAGATCCCAAATGTACCCCAGAACTACATTCCCAACTACCTTAAACATATTTTTCTGTAAGGTTTAGTTTCACTTGTGTTGAATTCCATTGTCGTATATTTCCCATGTCTGCATGGAATCCCGGAACACATTATTAAATCTGTTGCTGGTCCCAACTTTGATGTTTTTTATAACCTGCTGCTATCTTACTAGAAACACATTCTTTAAAATTCTCACATCATGTTAATGTGTGGTTTTTGTTTGTTTTTTTGTCTTCTTGGCTCTGAATCATAATTATCTGTATTAATTTTTTATTCCGTAAGAAAAGGACTAGTTTAATGTTATCAATACCATAAAGCACTGTGCTAGATCCCCCTTCCCCTCCCCCCCCCTTTTTTTTCCATACTACTCATTGAACCCAGGAGCATTCTACCTCCAAGCTACATACCCACAGCCTTGTTTTTTCTTTTTTATTTCAAAACGGGGTCTAAGTTGCAGAGGGCTTTACTAAGTAGCTGAGACTGGCTGTGAACCCATGACCCTCCTGTCTCAGCCTCCCAAGTACTGGGATTACAAGTGTGTGCCACCGCACCCAGCTTTACATCCCCTTTTGATTGAGTTGCAGAGCAAATTTCACATCAGCTTCTGGACAACATGTTTTCTGCATCAGTTTACACACTTTATTGCTACATCAATAATTTTTATTTGTCTAAAAATATAAAGAACTCATTCATTGTAGAGGATATTGAATGCTAGTTCTGAAAAACTGAGGGGACAGTTATCTGACCTCAATAATTTGTAAGTTTATCTGGACAAAGCTAACTCAGCCTTAAGTGGTAATATATTTTCATATTTTAAATATGAAAATTTAATATTTTAAATAAATTTTGTGCCAAAATTTTTATTTTTAAATGCATCCAATATAAGTAACTTAGGGGGAAAAAAAGGAAAAGAAACGAAAAATCACCTGTACCACTAACCACCAGAAATTTTTTATGCTAATATATCTGTTCATCAGATTATGTGGTATGTTCTTTTTGTTGTTCTTCAAAACAACTGGCCACACTGGATGTGGAGGATCACAGGTTTAAGGCCAGAGTGTGGTAACTTAGTGAAACGCCGTTTCAAAATAAAAAATAAAAAGGATAGGGGGTATAATATGGTAGTAGAACATCCGTGGGTTCAATCTCCAGCACCACCAAACACACACACACACTTGCCACTTTCTGTTTTAATTAATAATAAATTTCTACCATGATAGTTGTAACTTTTTTCCATGTTGAGAAAACTTGAACTTCCTTTTGCAAATGGTATGGTTATTTTGATTAACTCTTTAGAAACATAGGGCTTTAAAAAGGCTAATTAGACACATTGAAAATGCTATCACTTACAGTTCATTGAAACAACACTGACATGTCTACAGACAAAAATGAATGTTCCAAATGTGGCAGACCTCCATATCCATGTGTTCTATGTGCATGAATTCAATCAGCTGTTGGAAATACTCAGGAAAAAGAATGCATATATACCCAAATATTTTTTTTTTAATGTTTAAATTTTATGTCAGGTCACTTGCTGGCATTTTTTTCTCTACCCTTCTCTGAAGTTGCATTCTTGTCAGGAATAGGAAGCGTTTTGCATGACATCAATTTCCTTGCCCCTGAGTTCTTGATTTACCCATGAAATGAAAATGTGTGCTTCATCAGACCATCTTTTAAATTCTTCACTCTGTACATTTTAATTATCTCACCAATCCATTTTCTGGTTCTATAATAAATTCTTACCTTTTGCCTATAGAGACATTGGAAGTGATAAGAATTGATCTGAAACTTTTTAAAGAAAAAATCATTTTTCACACCTGTACATTATTTTTTTAAATCCTAGCCTTGTAATTGCTCTCCAGCATTGTAGGCTCTGCTTGATGTACCCTAGTTCATATTCTCCATGCCCCACACCAGGAATAATTTTTTTTTTTTTTAGGGAGAAGTGAATTAGACAAGAAAGCCGAAGGCATGGATCTGGGAAGGACACTCCAGGACAGGGTGTGGAGGGGATGCAATGTGCAGGGCTGCCCTCGGTGGCAAGCCCTGTGCGGAGGTCAGCAGAGGAGCAAAGAGCAAACAGGCGCTCCCCAGTGCTCAGGCTTTCCCTACGAAGTCATAGTGTGAAAACAGGAGCTTAACCAGAAGTCAGAATAATATTCTGTTGAGAAGCTAAAGTATGCAAAAGTGAGAAAAGGGCCGGACAGTTTGGAATAGAGTGAGGAGACAGGGAGAGACAGGGCTCATTTGTGGAACATTTGGGACACCATGAATTAATGGTGGGCCCTGACTCTCCCATGGTACAGTGGATTGGCAAGCCTGACGAGGGACATAGCTTGGCACTTCGGGCACATCTGGGGTTGTTTTGTTTGGTACTGGGGATTGGACTCAGAGCCATTCTGTTTCTGAGCTACCCCTCCAGCCCTATTTTTTTTTTTTAAGTGTCTCATTACTGATGAGAGTCTCTACTTGCTGAGGCTGTCCTTGAACCTGCAATCCTCCTTTCTCAGCCTCCCAAGTATTGGGATTGCAAGTGTGCACAACCACACCCAGCTGTTTGGGCACATCTTAATGGCTACATCACATCCAAATTAGAGAAGAATTGAAGACATGAAGAAAACAAGCTGATATATTTGATACTTCATTCTGAGGAGGTTTATACCCCCTTCTTATATGTGCAAAGATATGTCATCATCTGCAATTTCTATGCCTAACTTATCTTACCAAAAAAGTCTTCTTGCAGACTAAGCCAAGGGCATTATATTTCTTGTTGATGATAAAATGTAGATTTTCCCACTAAGAGGCAATGACTTCATTTCTAAAGGTTAAATTGAATGGTTCTCACAGCAGCATTTCACCTGGTTAAATTTGGGAAACTGAAAGTCATTCAATAAAAGAACACTCTCTCAGCCTCTGTAGAAGTTTCATTTGATTGAGAATTGGATATTATTTTATTCATGTTAAGCTGAATCGCCTGATTTTGTTTTCAGATAGAAATGTCAGTAGGCAGAAGTACTTGTAGAACTTTTTTTTATTTGAACAAAACATGTTCCCTTTCTGGCCAGTTGAGGATGGCATCATGCTTCCCAAACTTCCTCGTAACCATCGCCTAGTTGGGACTATGCTATTTTTGGGAAACCATTAAGACTTTTATTTTTTTCTTCCTGTGCTCTACAGACCCTTATTCGTCATAATCATTTTTTTCTTAAAATTGTTAGAGTACTTTAATACATCAGTATCTAATTATACTAAATTAATTAATCTAAACCATAATTACTGAGTGGTTAGTTTTGAACTTGTCATTCTCTCCCAGCTACTTCTAAGCTAGTTTATTGAGGGAAAAAGTTTTCTTGAGTTAAAAATTAAAATATTGCATATTCTTCATACCCTGGTTATTTTTTGTCTTATGTTTTAAAGGTATAAGATATACATAGGTAAAATATATAATTTTATCATATAATTCTATGCATTTTGACAAACATGCATTTTGAGAAAACTGTACATGTAACCATTGCCACAGTCAAGATACTATTACTGTTCCATCATCCCCTAAAATTCTTGTTCCTTTTGGAGTCAACCCCTAGTCTATGACAACCATAGATGTGTTTTCTTTCTGTCCCTGTAGTTGAAACTTTGTTTGCTTTGTAGTGCTGGTGATTAAACTCAGGGCTGCACTTAAGTTTAATGTGACATTATACAACTGAGATACACCACCCGCTCTTGTAGTTGAACCTTTGCAAGGGAGTCATGTAGATGGAATCAAGTAGTTGAGATTTATCCACATCATTACCTATGTCATTTTTACTGCAGAATAGTATTACATTCAATTGTGTGCTGCCATTTGTTTATCCCAAGTTGTTGGTTCTTTCCTATTTTGAGTGAGTACAGAGGAAGTACAGGCCATATTCTAGGCCTTGTCACACAATTTGACTTTTTTTCAGTTGGGCTGTCATGATTGGCAGTCAGCACACTGCTTTGCATATTTTCATTCTAAACACAAAGGTACATCTTCTCTTAGCATTTGCCAATTCCTGATTTCTTTTCTCTGCGTTGAACACTGTAGAAAGGAAATAGAAAGTGGGAAGGACCAACCATGTAAAAATATTTATAGAGCCTGCCCTTTGTAGAACTGAAGTTGTAGACGGCAGGCTGAGGATGTAGCTCAGTAGCAGAGCGCTTGCCTAGTATGTGCAAGGGCCTGGGTTCAATTCCAGAACCAGGAGGTGGAGGGGGGATGTTATAGGAAGTTTAGTTCCTTTCATGTTTGATTCAATAATATTTTTTCCCCTCTGTATGTAGGAGATGAGGCTGCTAGCTTCTTTCTTTCAATTGAATAAGCATACCAATTCTGGGTTTCCCTGCCCTTGTTACAGTACCAGTTCCCCGTTCCCCTGCGTAGCCAGGCTGTCTTCCCTTACTACTAATGGACTAGAGTCAGGGAAGGTTGCTGTTTCTACTGCGGGCAGCACCCATTAGGAGGCCAGCCTCTTTCCGCGCAGTGCTTCTACAGACCTCTCTGGGTTCGTGCTCCCCGAGGCTGGGGCTCAGCACTTGGTTTGCTGTTTCTCCTACACTCTGATGTGCTGAATGCCTGAGTGAGGCTTCTAAGTGTGCTATGTAAACAATGTGAGAAACTGTAAACCACAGGCAACATTTAATAAGAGATTATTGATGGCCTAGATTCGGCACCTTTTTTTTTTTTTTAATCAGTGTAAGATTGTTTTGTTTTAGAGTGTTTTTCTCTAGGGTTCTATCCTACGTTGGCTTTATTCCTGTTAAACTCGCAACTCCCTGAAGTTTACACCCGCCCCCCCCAGCCCCCTCCACACACCTTACCATGAAATATTGATAACCAGATGGGGAAGGTTGGTTTCAAGTTTTTGAGTGCTTTGTGGTAATGCTGAAGCTGGAAAGCATTCCCAAGTGTCCTCCCTGCCAGGGTCCCATTTATTTCAAGAGATTATCATGCTGTACAGCTGGCTCCTCACAGAAAATCATAAACTCATTCTCTGAATTAAAATGTCACTCGTGGTCATGGAGCCGGGCTTGGGGGAAAGGAGGAAGAGTAGTGTGAAGTGACGGATGGCTTCTTTGCCTTTTGGGTGTAGGATGTGGTTGTGATTTGTCTTCCCCACAGCTGCAGAAGTAATTCCCCTGGTCTGTACATCCCTGTAAAGATAGATAACTATGGCAGTAAGTGATCACAGTGCACCTTAAAATGAAAGAACACATTTGCTTCAGTATCTTTAGCGATTCGTTCTGATCTCCACGCTCTTATCTGTATCTGTCCTCTTGTTCATGAGGGTTTTGCTGCTTCGACATTAAGATAGGTTGAACCCAAACAGCATTGTGCTGTGTAGTCTTTGATCCTCAAGCTGGCCCTGATGGGATCTAGTGGCACAGTCAGCTCTCCCAGGGAAGAAACATTCTGGGATGAGCAGTAGAGTGCATGGCTGTACCTCCAAGAAGACTCTTCAGGGTGGGTAGCCTTCCTCACAGGTGAGTTTCTCAGGAGTTGGTTGCCATAATAAACTCTACATGTATTTATGATTACTTCTTTTTCCTATGATGTTAATCGAAGAATGTGAGGATGAGAACTAATTAGTGAACTTCATTACTAATGGCTCCCATTTGAGGCTTGCACATGATAATCCTGAGTGGCTAATTGTTAACTAATAGATTCACTCTCCTCATTTCCCTGTGCCGTTTGAGTGCTGTGATGTTTGCCTTTCACCAGGCCTTTCTGGTTTTGCATCTACAGTACTGAGATTTTCAGTGGAAACATCATAGGATTCGCTGTACTAACATCTAGTATACATGAATAGCTTCAAACCCTGTTCCAGAATTTCACACAAGTTTGATTTCTATAAGTTCCGCTCTTATAGAATGTAGGTGACCTGGCTGTGTAAGTATTGTGTTCTCTCAGACAAGCTCTGCTCTGCTCCTACTATATGAGGATTCTACTTCCCCTCGTCTCCCACCCCCATCCAATTTTTCTGTTCTTCCCACTCATTATTATTCATTGTAAATTATTTTCTGCATTCATTTGTATACACAGGATGATAGGCACCTTGCAGTCTAACTACTAAGATTTCTTCTGTTTGTGGACAGATGTGATGTACCCACATTTGGAAGAGATTTGCCCTGACAAGCCAGAAGCGGGGGCAGAGTGCGAGCATATAATTAAGATGTCTTTAGAACTTTTCCTCTCTCTAAGGCATGTCCAGCCTTTCTTGAGGGTCATTCCAAACCCTGTTCCTCTAAATGTGAGGTATAGATATTAACATGCTTTGAAATGAAGTCACCCCAGGCACATTTGTTGCATCATTACTTTCTCAATTTCAAGGTGCATTGAGGAGGCAGAAACATTCCTTAAAGAGATGCCATCCACAATAGCAGGTTAAATGTGGCTAATGCAACCCTAAATTAGCTTTTCCAAGAGTACAGGAAAATACTTATGTATGGCTTGTTGTGGAGCGCAGGTAATATGAAAACTACCAGTGCAATAACAACAACAAAAAAAGACTTCTCTGCTTAGAAATACAGTTGCTTCTGGATTATTTACACCAATGAAGGGGGGAATATTGGTACTGATAACAGAAAACCATAGCTAATTTATCTACTTGGATTCTGAAAGCCTTAAACTAATGTAGGCAATTATGGCAACAGATTCTCAGACCCTATATGAATAAGCCACATAATAGAAATCTGAGCATATAAACTATTTAGCAGGAATAGTTGATATTACCTTTAGGTGAGGATTCAGTGTGACAAATCCCAGTGTTGTTATCTCTTTAAGTCTGAAACCCTTAATATTTATTTTTAAAAATACATTGCAGGCCAGGCATGGTGACACATGCCTTTAAGACCAGCCTCAATAATTTAGTGAGACTTTCATCAACCTAGCAAGACCCTGTTTCAAAACAAAAAATAAAAAGGGATGGGGTATAGCTCAAAGGCAGAGTGCCCCTGTGATCAATCTCCAGTAAACACACACACACACACACACACACACACACACACACACACACTCACTTTAGGGTTAAAAAATTTTAAGGAAATCTTTAATTTCACTAAATCTTACTGAGTCATGCTTCAGGATTATTGGAAGAATTTTGAAAATGTCATGTTAATGAAATCTTTTGATTTTTATCACTTTATTATCCAACTGGCATCTTCAACTTCGCAGTAGGGTCTAAACTGGTTTCTATTATGCTTTATTTCTCCTAATCAAATTTCCTTTTATTTACCTTTTTCTTCTTAGCCCTAAAAATGAGAATGAGACTAAAGCACATTCCTCTACTTATACAGACTCTTTGAAAAGCAAATTACTTAACTACATTTAGTCAACTTAGTAGTAATATAATGAGAATTTCTAAAATAAATGACTTCCATGACTTAATTAGCAGGAAATGATTTATGGCTACATCACCTAAGGAAACTTGCCAGTAGTCCTTATCAGTATTTTCATTTGAGCCACTGAAGCAAATATTAATAGATTCAAGGATTTTAGTATGGAAAAGGAATATGCCAAGAAGAGAAGTGCCTGAGATGACAAGGAAAGACAGATTCCACCGTGTGGTCATGACTGAGGTTTGAAAGAGCTGACATCCTTTGGTTATTACATTCAATGGAATAGACTCCATACGACCTTTTCATTCTTAAAATTCTGTCAACTTGGGTGATAGGTCTGTGCTTCCTCCTAATGGCTGGTCCGTGGGCATCTATCTCATCTCATCTAAGCCTTTGAACACTTGCCTCAAGAGGACTGGGAGCTCTGTGTCTTGTCTCTGGAAGTAAATATGGCCAGTGGTAGTAGGCTTTTAAAATTTGCTTTTGTGCCTTCAGTTTTCATAGTTGGCCTTCACTTCTAGTCTTTGCCATAATCTTTGGCATGTCGTTCTGTCATCTTCCCATATGTTATTTCTGGAATAGGGCTATGTTGTGAGTTGAGATTTAGGAGGAGTCTGGAACATCTATGGCTTCTCATTACAGAGATAGCAGCAAGGTCGCTTTGATGTTTCTTCACTGTTCTCAACCTGAGTAAGTGGCTCTCCTGATAAAGTCGGGAATACTTTGCTTACTTACATTGGACTTTAACAAAAAGGAAAGAGAGTCTGCTGCAGCCTTCTTGTTAGTATTAATATTGAAGGCATGTGTGTTGTTATTCTTATAAGCACTTTTTTCCCAGATAAATTTATCTAAAACAGTGATGAGCATAACTCTGTTTCTGAAAAAATGTTTCTTCAAGACTCTATTCTTGAAGAAATGGCCTTCTCTTCAGAGACGTTGGGTCGCTTCATGATTTGCAATAATCAATTTGATAATTGTTGCTGACTTACTGGCTACGCTCATGAATAATGTCCCAGATTTAGACTAGTATGGCAAAAGGATTTTAATCAGGTGGTGCTTTTGTTCCCATGGAGCATTTGTCTTGCTTGACTGTTCTGGACTTCAGCCAACTGCCAGAAAGGCATTTTTCCTGCCATATATGTATAGTAGAATATGTGTTGCTTCAGTGTTTGATGGGGAAGTCTCCAACCCACTAAAGCTCAGTGTTAGCTTACCTTTTACTAGCAGGCTAGGAGAAGCACTGAGAATGGATGACTGTCTCTCCTTTCCTCTAAGAATCTGTTTGAATGGAGGGATGAATCTCATTACTATAAATATTGTTTTCATCTCAGCCTGCTTCGCTGCTTCTCAATGAGAGGAGCCCCCTTGGCTGCTAGGAAAACTCCAAAATACTTGATGGGTTGTTAAATTTTTATTATCTAATGTATGTTAATTTAGGTACAATAGCCCGGTTGCTAGGAGAAGAGTCAGAAAGGAAGAGCTTGGCTGAGTGCCAGCTGCCTGTGTCACAGAAGTCAAGAAAAGTGTGTAGAACCTGCCGTCCTCGCAGGGAGTTTACACTTCTGTTGGCGGGGCTGCAAACCTCTGAAACTCCAACATCCATTGACTATTCCCCTAGCAGATGCCATGTGATATTTTGATGCTTGCTTACTCTATCATCTGTTTAATTAGCTTGAGAGACTGAAAGGATTTGAAGGCCCTTAGCTCCTGTGTGGTTGAGAGCTCTGAGGTTTAAAGTGTCCACGTTTGGTACTCTGGAGAGTAGAATGCATGAACATTGTGTTGATGCATAAAAATAAGTTTTGAAAGTGTGAGATGGTTTTTGTGGTTTTATTGTTTCTATAATTATTTGTGCTGACATGATGTGATGTTTGCCTCCATGGAGCACATCCTACTGTTATAGATTTCCCAGGGTAGGAACACTATGCCCCAGGTTCCACCTTGTCTCCAAAATATACATGGAGAGGAATTGCTGTGCTGGCGCCCAAAGAAACTAGGCTCAAGGTAGAGAAACTGAACTCGGAGTCCTACACAGCCGGTTGAAGATAGGCTACTTTTGGTTTCCTGAGAAGGGTTTTGGGGACTGTGTAACAGCCTGGACATCACTTTTTTTTCTCAATGAAAATTAAAGATTAAATGAACTCTATGGAAGGATCACAGTTTAAAAACAGCCTCAGCAATGTAGTAAGACTCTCAGCATCCTATTATGACCTTATTTCAGAACAAAAAATTTGAAAAGGGCTAGGGCTGTAGCTTGGAGGTAAAATGCCCCTGGGCTCAATCCCTAGTACAATAAAAGAAATTATTAACTCCATGGACCTGAGTTTTATGTTACTGGAAAATAGGCCCTTCTTCTTGCCCCAGAAAAAGAGGGAACCTCTCCATTTCCAAGCATCCTACCAACATCCTAAGCATTCACTGAGTGCTTAGAAACTGAACAGAGGGAAGCATCGAGTCAATGAGAATGTTCTGGAAACTGTTGCTTGGCTGTATTTCATCTCTCATGGTTACTTAAGTATCTTGTCTGTGTCTTGTTTTCAGACATGTCTGATTTTATACGGCCAGTTTCCTGTGTCTCCTAGATTTGTCCTAGTCCAAAGAGAAACTTGGGTTCCAGTACTTTCCAATGACTCTTTCCTTCTTTTTCTCCTTCAGGATACCCAGAAGGCAAAGCAGTTCCTGCCCTTTCTTCAGCGGGCAGGTCGTTCCGAAGCCGTGGTGGAATATGTCTTCAGTGGTTCTCGCCTCAAACTCTATTTGCCAAAGGAAACTTGCCTTATCACCTTCTTGCTTGCAGGTAAGTCTTGTGTGTCATGTGCTACTCTGAACATTCTTGCTGGGACCCAGAAGTCACCCTGGAGGTCGCACAGCCTCTTCTCGCTGTGGTTTGGTAGGCCCTGAAGCCCACTGTCTCCAGATAGTTCCTGTATAGCCTCAGCCCAGCGCCGTGTCCTCCTCCTGCTCCTGGCTTCCAGCAAGTACAGAGGCCTTAGCGGAAGGGAATTCCAGCCTAGGAGAAAAAAAAATCTTAATGATGAAATTCTTTTTTTTTTTTTTTTTCGGTACTGGGGATTGAACTCAGAGGCATTCTACCTCCGAGCTCTACCCCCAGCCCTATTTTTTTTTTTTTTTTTTTTTTTTTTTTTTTTT
>PVLC010009979.1:0-52139 GCA_004027655.1 Graphiurus murinus
CAGTTTCCTGCATATGGTTAACCAGTTTTGCCAACACCATTTGTTAAAGAGGCTATCCTTTTTCCAGTGTATATTTTTGGCTCCTTTGTCAAAAATCAGTTGACTGAAAGTCTGTGGGTCTGTTTCTGAGTCTTCTATTCTGCTCCATTGGTCTATGTATCTATTTTTGTGCCAATACCATGCTGTTTTTATTACTGTGCCTTTGTAGTAGAGTTTAAAGTCAGGTATTGTGATGCCTCCTGCATGATTTTTATTGCTAAGAACTACTTTGGCTATCCTGGGCTTCTTTTAGTGAATGGGGAGACAATATTAAAGATATTACTGGAAGGTTGTCAAGAAAATACTTAGAATACATACTACCTGTTTAGGCAATTTTTGCATATTTTAAGAAACAATCCCTTCCAGTAATTTTTTAATTTGCACAATGTCTTGCCAATTAACAATAATCAGTATTATTATGGCTATTATAAGTGATATCATAAATTAATTTAGAAATTATAATATCAGACTAATAAAATATTATTATTGCTTCATGTATGAAAAATACATGTGTAAATCATTAGAGTTTTTAAATTTATTTACCCAGGAAGTTCAAACAAAAACATTCTTTGGATAAAGAAAAATAAAAAAGATAAAGCAAGATGTAAGATATATTAAAACAAATTTATAATACATAAATGTTTCATAGAATGCAGGAAACATATTATATTAAATATCATTTTCAGATCCATCAAAATATGTGTACATTTCCAGCACTTTGCTGCTACATATTTCTTCTTTGTTTCAAATGCCATCAAACTCTTAATAACAGTAAATAACTGGATAAAAAGGACAGGCTCAAATACTTAATGGGAGAGCAATAACAATCATGAAAAATATTTAACTTTCTTGCAACACTGTCTTGTTGGTGTTATTTTGGGCCTTTATAGTTTATTGCTAGGAATTTCTAAAATAAAAAGTGTTAGCAATTTGTGAAAATACCATCATGTTAATGTATATAGCTTTCTTCCTGTTCACATTTTGTAAAATGCCACACATTATTTTACTTTTGTAGATTGCCAATATAAAATATATCAGAAAGTTTCCTGAGTAAAAGCTGAGGATTATCATTTTCTCCTTTAAAATTTTGTGGTAATACATTTTTTAAAAGCGGTAAACATAAAGTTTACGAGTAGAAAAAAAGTTTGATCAGAATTTAATGTCCAATTAAATGAACACTTGAAAGTTTTCCTCATACATGGTTTAAAATTTGTCTACATATTTTTGCTTTAGGAAAAACCTTTGTTTTAAAACACTACATCATTGTTCTTTATGATAGCCTTGTCAAAATGATTAGATGTTATTCCTGAGGAATATTCATTCAACAATTAATGTAAACCAGAGCATCGCAGAAATCTTGCTTTATATTTTTTCCCTGGAGCCTTGATTTAATAAATAACTTGCCATCAAAATTTAATTTGAGTTCTTACTTTTGACCTATTTTATTTTTTGCCTTTCAATAACTACTGTAAAAGACACAAATAAGAAGTTGTCATAATACATTTTATTGAAAAGAGAAGAAGTAAAATAATGCCTCCAGTGTATGCCTAAGACAAATATAAATTTAGCCAGAAATGTATCTTTTAATCTTGCAGTTATATGCAATAAAACATAATGTACAAAATGATAATCCTAAATAGTTACATGTGAGCTCATGTGAGCTGCCCTTCGTTATAAAATATTTTGTTTTTATGACCATATTTTAGTTATAAGTACAGAAATTCAGCCAAACTTGTTGAAAAAAAAGAGAACAATAAACAGAGAGATAAAATGATTGAAAAACACTATAATGTTCAGTAGCTATAGGTTCTTTAGGTTGTTATTGATATTAGAAGAAAATTTTAAATATTTTAGTATTTTTGTTCAAAATGTTATAGGTAGTGCATAACACAGGTACTATATAACATTCGAGTACTACTATATTAAAATAATTTCTTTATTATGATCTAAATGTAAGTTTTAAATAGTTATAAATGCACAAGAAATTGAAACTGATTTTTATAAAATTGTTAGTGTTCAACTTTACCTCCTACAATTTGGTTGAGAGATTTATCTTCAATACACATTAATGCTTGTCCTATTTTAGAATTTGGAAAAAGAGGTGACCCTATATTCTGCAATAGAATGTAGTGGGAAATTAGTGGAATTTTCCACTGGGTTGAATTCTTTAGCTTACTATAAAAAAAACAACAAGACATTTACAAAATTATTAGAATTAAGTATCCTGAAGACCAAGATAGATGAAGAAAGGGATGACACAGTTTTCCAAAATTGCTATTAGGTAACTGGCCTAATATTTATTGAAATACTTCTACCAATATAAGAAATATTGAATATAAAATTTTTGAAAATTAAAATACATATTTAAAAATAAAAATCTCTTCAATATGTGTTCACATTGTAGACATATACAAAAATAAGAAACAGTTCTTGTTAAAATATGTACAGAGAGAAGTTGAAAGCTAATAGATGGCATAATGAGTACTTTTGTATATAGCAGTTTTTTCATTTTTACATGTGTA
Source organism: Graphiurus murinus (assembly GCA_004027655.1). Classification (NCBI taxonomy): domain Eukaryota; kingdom Metazoa; phylum Chordata; class Mammalia; order Rodentia; family Gliridae; genus Graphiurus; species Graphiurus murinus. The sequence continues at coordinate 2,562 of PVLC010009979.1, forward strand.
TTTTGGTTGTATTGAATAAATCTGGATTTGTAAAATATAACACATTATTGTAATTAGTATGTGTACTGTGCCATAAACATAACAAACTCTACTTATTACCTGTAGCTTGTCAATAAAAGGTGTGATATTTGATTAACACAGTGTTTTTCTGGAAGTTTAAAAGGACTGTCTTGAAAAATTCTGTGGCTTTCCTCTCTATTTTCTACTTACCATCTCTGTAATAGTGTTAAATTCAAAAGAAGAGCAATTATTTCTCCTGAGATTAAAATGAAATGTAAATTTTGAGCTGCTGAAGTAAAATAACTATCCCTTCCATCTATGTTTTTTCCCCCTGAGCTTGTTTTCTCTTAATTTTCTATTTTCTTTTCTTGTATTGGTTCTGATCTCTCCCTTTTCTACCATGTTACCCATTATCACCCCACTGCTGAAAATATAATAAAGTTTAAGTCCAATAATTTCATATGTGTTTCCCTTTCAGTTATTTATTTTTATTTTTTTCTTCTAATGTCCACATTGGTCTATAAAAAGATCACTATCAGGAATAGAACTGTCTCATAAAAAAATTATTTCAAAAAATGGAAAAAAATGTTTTTGTGGTTCTATTTTTAAATTGACTTCCATTTTAATTTGGAATTTCCAATTTCACTGAGGTAGGCAGTCAATTAAATTCTCCATATTTGTAAGTAAAATGGAATTTTACTCAGTCATAAAGAAGAACAAAATCATACCATTTGGTGGGAAATGGATGAAACTGGAAAACATTATGTTAAGTGAGATAAGTCAGTCACAAAAAATTAAAAAAATCGTTGCTCTCCCTAATATGTGGAAGCCAGGACGAAAATGGGGTATGAAACTCCAGATGAAGAAGGAGAAGCCTTAGATGAGCAAAGAAGTTGATTTAACTAAAGGTGATGGGGGGAGGGAAACACCCTAATACACATGATGTACTTTCACAAATATATCAAAGTCAATTACTAAACTGAACCTGAGAAGGAGGGAGGGTGAGGGCATGGGGCAGGAATTGGGGAAGGGTTAAATGAGAAATGTGTGCATGTATGCCTTTATCAGCTTGTACCTAACAAAGTTGTATGATTACAATGAACTAATTAAAAATGAATAAATAAATAAAAGGTACATGCTATTCTTAAAAAAAGAATCCTAAAAATTAGTAAGCTTCTCAGGATTTATAGAAAACACTTATAAAGTTTTAATGCTAATTTGATAAAACATTCCCCAAATTTTGTTTTGCCCACAACTTTAACAATAATTACCCCCTGCTTGCTATTTGCCAAGTATTTGAAGTGCTTTAATTATAGGAGTTGTATATTGTCTATACTTGTTTGACCTAAATTATTAAATTGCTAGTGTGAAGTGTATTGTTTGATGCTCATTCACAGCTAATTGGCTTTTGGCAAAGGAGCTGCCCAGAATCTGAAACTAGCTAAAATTTACTTAGAGAATCTCCCAATACGTTTCTATGTGCTACCAACTTTGAGTGTTGAATAAACCTTGTGACATTGTGAGAAGATAAAAATTGTGTATAATGTGACTTATTGACCTTAGGACGTTATGGTCATCACTCAGGACATCCCTCCAGTGGCTTTCATTCCATTTGGAAAGGTTTGATGTAATTCCTTTTATATAATTGTGTATTTGTTTCTTATGCTTTTGGCATGTTACCTAAAAAATATTTTCCTATTCCAGTGTCCTGAAGTATTTCCCTTTTTCCTTCTTGTAGTTCCATAGTTTTAAGTTTCATATTTAAATGTTCAATTAATTTGAGAAATTATTTTTATGTAACTTGTAAGAGATAGAAATTCTTTCATTTTTTCTGCATGTAGAACCCTAAACTTCCTAGCATGATATTAAAAAAGGCTTATCTTTTTCCAATGCGTGTTCTATGTTGTTTCAATTATTACAGTTTTGTAGCGTATTACCAAACCAAATTTGCCAGCGTATTAAAAAATAAATTATTCATCATGCTTCTTTGGGATTATCATTTGGATGTGAATAGTTTAACATATGCAAATTAATAAAGATTATATACTACATCAATAGAAAGAAACCATGTGATCATGTCAATAGATACAGAAGAGATATTCAACCAAATTCAACAGGCCTTCATAATAAAAACTCTAAAAAACAGGCATATAAGGAAAGTATCTCAACATAATAAAGACCACATGTAACAAATTCACAGCTAAAGCATAATGATTGGAAAAACACTAAAAGCTTTCTCTCCAATGTTTCAACAGTTGTCTGAAAAAGGAACCAAAAAACTTATTCCACTAAAAACATTTACAAAGATGAACAAAACTTATCCAAAGAGGTTAAAGATACCTCCAATGAAAATGATATAATATTGATGAAAGAATTGAAGAGTATAATATAATGAAAAGATGTCCAATGTTAATGGATTTGGAAAATCAATATAGTTAAAATTTTCATACAACCCAAACTGATCTATAGATTTAAAGCAACTTTTATTAAAATATCAATGATATTCACAGGGCTAGAAAAAAATTCTAAAATTTTCAAGGATCATAAGAACCTCTAAATAGCCCAAATCATCTAGAGAACAAAAAATATAGTAAGGGGTATTGCACTATTCAACTGCAACAATTTATTTTTATAAACTTTTTTTGAATACTATGTGTTTAAATTTCTACTGTTGTCATGGTTCTAATCTACTTTTTAACTTGCCAGTGCTTGCTTTGTGGCCAAGAATGTGGTCTATTTTGGAGAAGCTTCCATGGGTAGCTGAGAAAAATGTGAACTCAGCTGTAGTTGGATGAAATATTCTTAAACTTTTTGTCCACAAAATGCACTACACATAATATTTACATAAATATGATTTAAAGTTATATTAAAAATAATGTAAAACAATATAAAATGCTTTCAGGAAGTTCTACTAACTGGATATTAACATGTTAAGGTAGATTTTTGTCAATATTTAAGTAAAGCTATTTTATTAAATTCAACTAAACAGTTTGCTATAGTCTCCTAAGTACAATTTTTCAATGGGTAATAGTTTTTGATGCCTTTAGAACTTCTGATACATGAATTACTACAATAAAAATTTAAAAAAAAAAGCTGTAAAACACACATTTAAAAAAAAAAAAAAAAAAGAACTTCTGATATACCTCTTGCCCATAATTGTTCAAAATTTATCTGACTTAAAATATGATAGATAATACTTTTGTAGCTTTGTAATACACCATCTATACATTTCAAGGTAAACTCAAAATTTAAAAGAATAATATAATAATTAAAGAAATTATGTGACTTATCAGTATGGTAGATCCAAGTTTTAATATCATACTATTCTGGCTCTGGCTTACAGGAGAAATATTTTGTTCATAGAGCTTAGTAAGAAGGAATAAACTCATTTGTGAGCATGTTGTACCATCTGTTAAATATAATCTAAATCATTTAGAGTAACTTTTTATCATAAATTATTGTTATTTTTCAATGAATACCTCTAATTCTGACCACAGAACTGAATAAAACATATAATATTGTGATACATATTGTCGTTATTATCTTCCTTGTTTTTCTCCCAGGCAAGGTGAGCCTGCTGATTTTATTTAGCTTTGATCTATATTACTCAACAACTCTTTATCACCATAGGGTAATATGAAAAAAATAAATCTCTCCATGAATGGGAAACAATTTTCACTTTTCCAGATGCAACCCCAGTTTGAACTGGCACTGCAATGCTCCAAGTTTAAAATGTATGGTCTAGAGTCAGGGATGTGCTCCTCCTGAGACACTTGCTTCATTTCTTGAAGTCTATGGTCTCTGCTGCACAAATACTATCAAGTAGCAGTTTTACTTACCTTTTATTTTATATTCCTGCTGTCCTGTTTTTTTTTTTTAATTTTTTCCTATAGCACTTACAAAAGTCTAACATAATGTTTATCTGATTGTTTCTTCACTATTCTGTGAGTTAGTCAGATCCTCTGAGATGCAGAAAACAAGATGGAATTATTCATTCAAAATATCTGTCAAGGACAGTGTCTGTGAGGAAAATAAATAAAAGAGATGAGAAATTCTGAAAAGCTGTCAATCTTTAACAATAGTTTACACTGGGTAAACTAAAGAGGAAAGGAAGAAAAATGGAACATTTTACTCTCAGAGACCTAGGAGATTTGGTGAGGCTATTGTACCATCTTTGCATCAGAATGCTCCATCAGAGTACCATATCTCCTAGTAATGGTTTTCCTTTAACATCCCTTACTCACTCAGTATTTTTTTTTTTTCTGGTATTGGGGATTCAACTCAGGGGCATTCTACCTCCAAGCTATACCCCCAGTCCTATTTTTTATTCTTTATTTTGAAACCGAGTCTCACTAAGTTGTGGAGTAATTCACTAGGTAGCTGAGGCTGGTGCGAACCTGGATCCTCCCTCCCAAATGCTGGTATTACAAGTGTGCGCCACCATTCCCGGCTCTCACTCAGTCTTTGTCAAAAAGAACTACACCAAAAGAACTACATAGCCTTGGCACAAATGTACTAAAATGTTCTAGAGTATATTAGTTGTACCTGATAATAATACTCTTCACATGCAGAAATTCAAGTGACACTCTTAGGGCTGTCATAAACTGCAGACACTTATTTAAGCACAGGTATCTTGTTTACCTACAATAGTACCTGGGACATATTCAATAACTACATATGTATAAGTGAATTGTCTGTAGAAAAATAATATTTAACTTTCCTATGGTACTTTCTTGGGCATTAGCCTTCTCCCAAAATCTTGTGGTATCTCTAACTATAGATTATCTGTAGATTAGGGGAAATGCCTGAATCTTCATCTAAACTTTGCAATACAACAGGGAAATTGTTTTAAAGGCATTATTTGGAAAGAAACCCAAGAAGTCCCCTTGTATTTCATAAATTCCTTATCACTAGTCCCTGAAAAGTAATTATAAGGGACTTTAATGGAAACTAAAACAGGATCAATATTGTTGAATTTCAGAATAGAGTGTAGGCAATCGACTCTACAATGCTTGTAGTGCTTATGTTCTCCCTCATTAGACATAACCACACTTTTAGACAATTACATCATTTAAGTGCAATGTGCTATATGATTTAAGTATATTCTATTATGCTAAAGGCTAAAAATAGAATGAATGTAGCTCATAGGACTTGTTAAACATAGATTATGGTGAAGCAAGTACCTTGTAAGGCAGAGGAAGAATTCATAATGCATGTTATAAATAAACTATAAGTTAGCAAACCAAAATGTAAAGTAAAAGAGATAATTAATGGTCCATGTAAAGGCAAAAAAGTGCCACTATAGGTAGAAATGGATGGAAGGAAACAATATATCTGAAATGCTAATAAACACGAATCTTTGCACCTCTATTCTGATAGGCACATCATCCCCTATTCAGTTACCTATTGGTGACACTGACTGTGACTATTTGGAGCTCATTTCTGCTCTACTCCAGGAATGCAATAAAAAACCAAGTTACTCAGTGAATTATATGCACATTATTCTTATTGGACAAGCACACTTGCCACAGATATTACTAACAAGCAGGCTCACAAGGCTCCAGGATTCTCCATTCATCTATACAGCTTGCTCAAGCTCCTACTTTGATTTTCATAACTGCATCAAAAGAAAGGGAAGATATTGCATTAGAAAATGAGTGACTCAGGATATATGAATATTATGTAACACCAAATTCAGAATGCACTCAATTTGGCCTGGCATGGTGACACATGCCTGTAATCCCAGTACTTGAGAGGATGAGACAAGAGTATAGAAGGTTCTAAGCTAGATTCAGAAACTAAGAGAGACACTGTTTCCAAATAAATGATAAAATCGGGTGAGGGTGTAGCACACAGGTAGAATGCCTCTTCAATACCCTCCCCCAAGTAAAAAGAGAGAGAATGCACTCATTTCACTCCACTTGTGACCTATCCTTAATGAATCAAATATATCTCATTTTATTCACTGGTATTTTATATTTATTCAGTAAACAATGCAATCCAAAATATTAAATATATCTGTGAGACTTTCAACTGGAAAAGATATAGAATCACAACATTTCTTACATTAAAAAAGAAATGTGATTGAAATAAGGCAAACATGAAGAAGAAAATGCTTTAATATACTTGTCCCTGCAGCAAATGCCAGAAACTTATTTAAAGAGGACAGAAGTTATTTCTCACAGATTGGTGTGTGGGGAGTTCAAGACCAAGCCAGCAGATTTTGTGTCTGGTGAGGGCTATCTCTGTGTATTAGATAGTAATTTATTGCTATGTCCTCAAATGCAGAAACATAGACTGGCAAAGAGATGGTGTTGTTTATTCACATGGTAAAAAGGTTGAAAGGGCAAGGCAGTTCTCTAAAGACTGTTTTTTAAAGTTGATCATCATATTCATGAGTGTGAAGCCCTCATGACTTAATTATCTCTCAAAAGGACCCAACTGTTCATGCTATCACATTGTAGAGTAAGTTTCTACAAAAGAATTTTGGGGAAACAGTGTGTCCAACTTGAAAAATATAAGTCGAAATACATAATTTTACTGCAAAATTTAGCAGAATGGCTTCAGAATTTATCCTAAAATTCATGCCTGATATTATATTTAAAATAACTTCTATATTTCTGACTTAAATTTATCTTTTCTTTTATATTTTGTGCCAAACATGCAAATATTTTGAAAAATGCTTTAAATTTCTACTTGATTCTAAGAAGTTTTTTTTTTTATTTCTTCCTTGTTTATTCAAAATTATTCCTTTCATTCACTTTTTTCCCTAATCTCAATTAATAGGGTTGATACAAAACAGAGGAAGCATAATATTTAGATACATATGTGATTTCAATTTACAAAATGTAGAGTTCAGTCTGAGATTTCTGTAGGAATAAAAATACACAGTGTACCTAACCCAAAACTAATGAATATTGAGGAAAATAATTTTAACAGATATGGAATAGAAATTTTAAACTTAATAGAGTGTAGAGAAATAGGAACTTGAACTGATTTCAAGGTTAGGTAAATTCCTGATTAAAATTTGAATACTTTGTATGATGAGGTACCTAATTAACTTGGAGGGAAGAGGGAAAGTTCTGTGAAGTTTATAGGATAGAGGTTATTGGTCCAAGAAATGTTATAGGTTAACATGTGCGAAAGGTGTGCAAAAGTATTGATTTCATTATGATGCTGGTCAACTGGATGAGCCTACGTAGCCCAGAGCTCTTTGCCCTGGCATCTCTGGGTTATAAGCAACTATTGACATACTATTTTTTGCAAATTGTTTTTTTTATATATATTAACCATGATATGAGTATGTTGGGAATCAAGTTATGATACATATTGGAAAATATCTGATGGTAGAAGGTTAATGTGTCACAAAATGACCCACAGGAATTCATATGAAGTAAGCAATAGGGCTGTGGCAGACCCTCTTAGGTCATCATATTAACTCCATAGCACCCCCAAATGATAACACACATTAGTTCAGTACTGATGCTTATAACTATTATAGATACATGCTACCAAAATACTTATTTTATATTTATTGGCCTTTTATATTTCTTCTTTTGGGAAGTGTCTAATTAGTTCACTAGTCCAATTTTTGATTGGGTTATTTGTATATTTATTGGTGAGTTTCTTGAGTTCTCTATATATTAAAAAACAATCAACAACAAATGCTGGCAAGAATGTGGAGAAGTAGGAATTCTAGTATATTGTTGGTGGGACTGTAAATTAGCGGAACCACTTTGGAAAACAGTATTGGAGAATGGGAATGAGCCTACCATATGATCCAGTAACACTACTTCTGGGAATCTACCCAAAAGAATGGAAACCAAGCTACCAGACTAATGTCTGGGTATCACAGGCATTGTAAATTGGCAATTCAGAATTGTCAAATTATGGAACCAGCCAAGTTGTCCATCAACAGATGAATGGATTACAAAACTATGGGATATGTATACAATGGAACTCTACTCAGACACAAAGAAGAACAGAATTATGTAATTTCAAGGAAGTGGATGGAATTGGAGAACATTATGCTAAGTGAAATTAATCAGTCACAAAAAGCGAAAAGTTGGATGTCCTCCCTAATAAGCAGAAGCTAGGGAGAAAAATGGGAAATAGCAGGGACTTCAGACAAAGAAGGAGAGGTGACTTAACAGAGATATGGGAGGGGGGAAGAGGGAAACACTCTAATGCACTTGAAGTATATTCACAAATTTATCAATGTCATTCACTAAGCTGAACAGGAGAAGGAGGGAAGGGGGAGAGAGCGGGATGGAAATTGGGGAAGTGCTAAATAAGTGACAGAGGCATGTATGCTTCTATCATCCTGTACCTTATCAAGATATATGATTACAATGTACCAATAAATTACAAAATAGAACATATACAGAATGTCCCCTAAAAAGCTCACTTATTGGTATTCAGGGTTGATGAAGTTAAATCATTAGAGTTGTAATTTTATCAGTGGACAAATCCATTATAATTGATTTATCTGGGTGGAAACCTAGAGTCTTAGGGTGTGGCTGGAGAAGGTGGGTCCCTGGGAGTATGGTTTTAGGGATTGTGCATATATCTTGGAATCCCATTGCTTACTTGTTCTCTCTTGCTTCCAGCCTTCATGATTTGAGAGCAGTCTTACACTCTCCCTTCCTCTGCTTTTCACTGCCACCATGCCCAGAGATTTTTGGATCCTAACCTTAAATGGACTGAACCCCCAAATCTCCAAGGAAAACCATGAAGAAATAAATCTTCCTTCCTCTAAGTTATGTAATAATTCAAGAAAAATGACTGACAAAGAGAGAGGATATGTAATATCAGCTTGTGGAGAATTTCTCTTAGCTATTGGACTCCCTACCTCCTGAACTCACCATAATTGTGATTAGTCACCAAATAAGATATTTAATATTTGTCAAAAATTTATATTAGACAAAACTTTATTGTTTCTTATTCCAATGATGCCCAGTTATGTTTTATATATTGACAATACTGTTTATGGAAAAATAGCATTTATTCAAAGAAGCAATTTTTGGTCAAGTTTGTCTATGTGTTCTTTCTGATCCAAACTCATTAAATATAGTACAGTGAAATAAACAAAACATATTAATCATAAAATTAAACTTTAAAACAAGATACTCTTTCCTGGCCTTTGGTTACAAATAATTAAGGAAATGTCCAATTCTGTGTTAAGAAAAATTCATTCTTTCTGATTTTCCATGCACTTGCACATTTGTAGCTTGCTAGCTTCATTTGTAGAAGGGATATTGAAAACACATTTCAAGGTCTCCTACTGATTTGATAAATTTATTGTACCTTAAGGGATGTCAGAGAAAATTTGCAAATTACTACTCCATATTATTTCAACAAGAAAACATACTGGTATGTTCAGGTAGTGGAAAGGGGGAAATGATTAACATAAGTGTCATGAAAATGCTACCCTAAGGCACATGATGTACATACACAATCATATCAAGGTCACTCACTGAACTGAACCTGAGGGGGAGGGTGGGGGAGAGAACAGGGTGGGAATTGGGGAAGGGGTCAAATGAGAATTGTGTGCAAATATGTTCTTAACAATTTATACTTAACAAAGATGTATGGTTACAATGCATGAATTACTACAATAAAAAAGAAGAAATATTTCTTTATCATAAAAAAGAAAATGCTACCATGCTGCATAAATTATAGACAGGCAAATATATTTTGTAAAGAAGATAGTGGTCAAAAAATGAAAGAATATCTCTTATATATAATTTCTCATTCAAGTCAGTATGCATGTTTGATTACAATTTTAAAATATACACTCCTCAGTCTTCTACAATTGAAGCAGAATTTTAAGTCATTTGTTTTCTTCCTTGATTGAAAGAATATTTGGAGAATGGGAATCTATTATTTTACCTTGGGATCTACAGATATATTTCTACATACATGAAAAATTTAATTAAAATATTTGGAAATCCAATAAGCTAAGAAAAATCTGTTAAAGCAGATATACTATTTAGTCACTAATATCAGTGATTAAATTGAGCAATATTTTACAGAAATTAATCTTGTGATTAATGCTTCCTGTATAATCACTATTGCAAGAAATTATTTAATTTATAATTATTGTCATATGAAAATATATTTTCAATATATATGATTCAAAAAGTACTTTTAAAATATTTTATAAGCTGGAAGTTATTGGTGGAGGAAAATTATTTAGCTAAGAAAATACCCAATTGACTCTCTCATTGTTGGAAAATTGAAATGAAGACATCAAGGAAATTGATCTTAGGCAAGGAATAAAAAAAAAATGATGGGAGAACATGTCCATTGAGCCTAATCTTTGTTTAGGAAAATGGGAGACTTTCTATTCATTTTCATCAAATTTTCTATCTTAAAAGAAATTTCCTAAAAGGATGTGGTGGTTCATACCTATAGTCTTAGTACTTGAGAGGCTGATAAAGGACAGAAGGTTCTAGACCAGCCCCAGCAACTTAGTGAGACCCTGTTTCAACATAAAAAATAAAAAGGGATGGAGGTATAGCCCCAAGGTAGAATACCCTTAAGTTCAATCCCTTGTACAAAAAGAACAACAACAACAATAAAATAGAAATTTCCCTAAGGTAAACAGCAGTAAAGTGGAAATAATCAGTGTTGATATGGTGGTAGTGATTGAAATAGGCACTGTGTTTTTTTGTTTGTTTGTTTTGTTTTGTCTTGTTTTCAGAGAGGACTTGTGATGTAGTAAGAACTCATAAATAGCAGAATAGAAAGAATATTGAACTGTCAAGTCATCCAATTTTATAAGATATTTTTGGTGTGTTACATCTAAAATTTGCATAATCTGTGATTTTCATAAAGCTTCCACAGAACAAAATCTATTGTTGCATGTGATTATTAGCATTTTACTTATTTAATTTGGAAAATTACAAAGAATACTGAGTTCTATATGTAGAGAGAACCAAGGAGCAAGACATCAAGCAAATTGAGGAGAATAAAGAACTCTCATCTGAGGGTAATTTTAACAGCTCTGAATTTACCATCTGAGCCATCTCTATTTTGCCAGTCTCTCGGATATTAGCAGCAGTCTTGAATAAGGCCCATGTAAAGATGTCTTTCAGTCATATGGATTACAAAGGATGTATTGCTGATCCAAATACTAGTCCTAGTGGAGATATTCACAAGGGCTTGATTAATCCAAAGAATTGCTAAATTCTTCTGATTTCCTTAATTTTACCCAAGCAAATGTTGATTTTCATAATTAAGAAAATACTAAATCATCATTTTCCAAATGAGGATGATAAAAATATATAATGTTTTAATTTTCTTATATATTTAAATAAGCTATTTTGTTTTAGTAATGCTTGATAGTAATATGTACCAATTTAAACCAAATTATGTGGTAAGACTTTTTAAATATTTTTTATTGGTGCACTGTAATCTTATATTATAATGTATTTCATAGTGATATTGACATACATGTACACAGCACTTGGTAGGCTTTACTTGGGCTTATAATAGGACCGTAGTAAAATATCTATTCATGGGTTAATCTTTCTAAAGCACCTCATTGATTTGTTGGGAAAAATTCAAACAGTGACTGTGACAAATTAATTACCTGAGCTGAAAGTTGCTCACAACTCCTGCAAACCTGAAATGAAGAACACTGGCAGAACAATATCCATTAAAATGTTGTTCATAGTGCATTTTAACTAATCATGTTATTTTGAGGCTTTAAATAAATATAGTGAGCCGGGTGTGGTGGCGCACACTTGTAATCCTAGCATTCGGGAGGCTGAGACCGGAGGATCTGGGTTCGCGGCCAGACTCAGCTACCTAGTGAGGCACTCCACAACTTAGTGAGACTCGGTTTCAAAATAAGGAATAAAAACTAGGGCTGGGGGTATAGCTTGGAGGTAGAATGCCCCTGAGTTCAATCCCCAGTACCGCCAAAAAAAAAAAAAAAAATATATATATATATATATATATATATATATATATATATATATGGATGAATTTTAAAATAGCACATCAAAACACTAATTTTCTTAATAAAATATTTAATACTATTGGGTGATATCAGATATGATGTGTTCATTAATAAAAACAAAGGCAAGGAGGTCCTTAGTGTAGGAATTTTTATTAACCTAACCAGGGATTGGGCTATATTTATTGTCTTCTGTATTTGTCAGTGCCAGTCACTTCAAATTATCCAATACCCCTGTCTAAGTCTCTCATAAGTATAACTCTTTAGAGAAAGCCTATGCCTTACACTTCTTTCATCTATACTCTGCTGTTGTAATAGCATTGTAGTTTGTATTCTATATACAAACTTCCTTCATTGTAGTTTGTATTCTATATATTCAACACAAACATATGATTAAATTAATAAATACTGAATGATTACTGCTAGAATACAGAATTAAGTTTCTCTGAGTCCCTGGTACACATTTTCACCAACCAAAATCCCTCTTAAATTGTAAATATTTATTTGTCATTATCTTACAAAAAAAGTCTTATCATAGTCAAAAATCTGTTCTTCATCATACTTTTTTCTATATAGCTAGCAGAGGAAAAAACATCTAGTTTACTAGTTACCATAAGTAATTTTAATTTTAATTTTTGTGTGTGTGCTACTTCACACTTGGAAATGTGTGAGCTGGCCAGCACTACCTCAGAATGGTTTAGCATTTTCCTGATTCTGCATGATAAGACCATAAATTTCTTTGGCTTTCAATCACACAACAATGTCTTCCATTATATTCTTTCATCTGCTGTGTCTCTGTGAATGCACAAATTTATTCACATTGCTTCACTTTCTATAGCTTTATCACACATTGTATGTTACTTTAGCACTTTTCATAGTAGCCTCCAGCATACATTGCTAAAATTTTCTTTTTTTAGGAGATACTTAATATCATGACTCATTAACATCTAACTCACAATCAACAATAGTATTCCTCATGCCTGAATAATGTTAAGCTGACATGTGTTTCCTCTATAAGGCAGAAGACAGAATTCTTATACTTATAACACTAGAGAGCACTTCCTTAATTCTTCTGTGGGACATTTTAAGCAGTGATGTCTCAAAAAATGCACAATCTCATATAAAATACAGCACCACATATACCACAAAAGGTTACTTGTTTATTATATGAGAGCTGAAACAAGAAAGCAGAGCATTATATTCCCTCTAATATGGGGCAGATAAGTCATGGGATTTAAAGTTTCTCTGATTCTGTGTTTGTTTACATATGATCAGGAGAGCCAGGCATGGTGGTGCACGCTTGTAATCCCAGCATTTGGGAGGCTGAGACCAGAGGATCCAGGTTCATGGCCAGCCTCAGCTACCTAGTGAGGCATTCCACAACTTAGTGAGACCCTATTTCAAAATAAAGAATAAAAAATAGGGTTGGGGGTGTAGCTCGAAGGTAGAATGCCAATGAGTTCAATCCCCAGTACCAAAAACAAAAACAAAAAATACATATGATTGGAAAAGCTCTGGAAACATTTACTTAGAAGTTATAAATCAATTTTAGCAAAAAACATATTCACAAATACAGAACCTCCAATCTCCTTTATCTTGCTAATGTAGTAATAATATATGTGGGAAAGAAAGAGAAAATTAAAGAGAAGAAAAAAACTCAAAAGAAAAGTTTTATTTTGCTAACATTTTTTGAGGTTTCTGTCCATGACTGGGTGGTACTTGATTAAAAATATCAAAGGTATACACCTCATGGTTTTAAATTTAAAAAAATAGAGAAATAAAACTGCAGCCCAACCATCCCCCTTTGAGAGTATGTTCCTAAATGACCCAAAACCTCCCAACTTCTTAAGGTTTCCACAAAATCTCAATAGTGTCAAGCTTGACATTAGTCCTTTAATGCACACATTTGTAGGGAGGATTCCAGATCCAAACTACATAAGTTATATAGACATTTCTAAAGAAGTCTTACAATAATAACTATTTCTTTCCCACTGCTAAAGCCATAAAAGTATTATTTTGAGATATTCATCTTTAGAACCTTATGAAGTTTCTGCACCTAAAGTCCATGACACTATAGAAGCTTCCTAAGATTACAGACATCAGGAGATTCACAGTTCACAGTTTATGTGCCACAATTTTTCCAAGTTATAATTTAAATGTTCCTATCACTTTATGGCTCCAGTATTGTCTGCCCCTGAGATCAAATATTGGCAGTCTCTGTAAAATCATCAAATCTTGAAAAAAAGATTTGGGGTGGTGTTTTCACCTTGCAATCATAATCTGGTAGTAAGTCTAAGAAACATAATTTATTTTCACTTATTCAAATTATGTGTTATTTGTTTTTGTCTTGAAAGGCTGGGTGTGCTGACTTCCAAGCTCTCTAAGTTTAAGGCTAAAAATTGAAGTCCCTTGTTTTTTCTTAATACATTTATTAATTGAACATGAATAGAAAATTTAACTTTATATAGATCATGAATTTGTATCTTATTTTTCTTGTTTATTTGGAGTAATAGAAATTGAACCCAGGGGTATTAAATCCCTCAGCTATACCTCCAGCCCTTTCTATTTTATTTTATTTTTGAAAGAGGTTATCACTAAGTTACTACATGCTGCTGACCTTGGAGCTTCCATCTTCCTGTCTCAGTAGAAATTTCCCAAATACTAGAATAACAGGCATGTGCCCACTTATGAATGTGTATCTTAATAAATAATTACAAAGTATTTCAATTTTTGTAGACATAACATACATAACACTATACACAAGTAATAATACCACAGAGTATACCATTACCCCCTCCAGTCTGCCATTTCTTTCCAAAGATAACTATTGTACTGAATATATTTCATTTATTTTTTATTGGTGCATTATAATCATACATCCTTGTTAGGTACAAGCTGGTAAAGGCATACATGCACATATTTCTAATTTAACCCTTCCCTAATTCCCACCCCATTTTCTCCCCCTTTTTCCTTCTCAAGTTCAGTTTAGTGATTGACTATGATATGTTTGTGAAACTACATCATGTGCATTAGGGTGTGCCCCCCTCTTCAATTTCAGTTAAGTCAGATTCTTTGCTCATCTAAGGTTTCTCCTTCTGTGTTTAGAGTCTCTTATGTCCCACTTTCTCCTTAATTTCTGCATTTCAGGGAGAGCATATATTTTTTTTTTTTTTTACTTTTTGCAACTTAGTAATATCACCAACACTTCAACACATAGGCACAGGTAAAAACTTTTTCAACAAGACTAAAAAGGCACAAGCAACTCAAAAGATCAATACATGGTATTGCATTAAACTCAAGAGCTCATATGGAATGAACCTACCGTATGATCAAAAACCTCACAGAGAGCCCACAGAGTGGGAGAAAATTTTTGCCTGCTACTCCTCTGATAGAGGTCTAATATTTGGAATATACAGAGAACTCAAGAAAATCATAGCTAAGAAAACAAATAACCCAATCAAAAAATGGGCAAAGAATCTAAAAAGACACTTCACAAAAGAAGAAATACAAATGGCCAAGAAATGTATGAGGAAATGTTCAATATCAATATAATTAGCAATCAGAGAGATGCAAATCAAAACTACCTTGAGATTTCACTTAACCCCAATTAGAATGGCAATCATCAAAAACACAAACAACATCAAGTCCTTGTGAGGATGTGGATTGTTGATGGAATTTCAGATTAGTGCAACCACTTTGGAAAATAGTACACTGTTGGTGGGATTGCAGATTAATGCAACTTTTTTGGAAAACAGTATGGAGAATCCTCAGATGAGTGGGAATGAACCTACCATATGATCTAGTATATCACTTCTGGGTATCTACCCCCAAAAATGTAAACCAAACTATCAGACTGATGCATGTGTATCTATATTTATAGCCACACAATTCACAATTGTCAAACTATGGAACCAGTCAAGATGTCCATCAACAGATGAATGGATTATAAAACTTTGGGATATGTACACAATGGAATTTTACTCAGCCATAAAGAAGAACAAAATCGTTAACAACTTATACTTAAAAAAGATGTATGCTATATTGCACAAATTACTACAATAAAAAAAAGAACAAAATCATGTCATTTGCAGGCAAATGGATGGAACTTGAAAGTGTTATGCTAAGTGAATACATTTTATGACTAAAATCTTTGTATAGTGTTCTTTGTGTAATCTCAAGTATAATTATTCACTCATATGATGTACCTATTACATTCAATTTCTTCTGATATTTTTGCATGCTTATGCATATAATACTTTTAATTTCTATATAGTATGTTTCTGTGTAGATATAGAATAATCATATATACATTTTATAATTCAATTGTTTATAAAAATTTTCCAGAATTCAATCTGCTTTACTGTGCCTGACAATTCTTAAATATGTTATTTGATTCATACCACCGAACATTCTTTGTGAAAATTATGTAGGCATATGATTTGTAGGCAATAATTATGAATATATTTTGTTTTAATATACAATACCAGTCAGCTTTCCAAAGCGATTTCACAAATTAACACATTTTAATACATTACATTGTATAGTTTATATGATTTTAGACCAATTAACTGTTCTAATATATAATTACGTTGAAAATCATATATAAATTAACTCATAATTTTATTCTAAAGATTTTTGTTTGCTGGACATGTGGTGACCTCTTATAATCCCAATATCTGGGAGGCTGAAACAGGATGATCACAGGTTCACAGCCAGTTTTAACTACTTAGCAAGACCCTGTTTCAAAATAAAGAATAGATATGCAAGATGGAGAATAAGAGAAACATCTCATTTCAAGTGCTGTAAAATTTGAATTAAAACTGTAAAAGTAGCTTCTTGACAGAAAAAAAAGCAAAAACTGAACAAAGCAATAAAAATTGAACCACGGCTGAACAAACCCCAGAAAGCAGACCAGGAAGAGCAAAGGATCTTAGGTGTGCACAGAGAAAGCACCAGCATCCAGATATACCATTATCCCACCAGCATGGTTCCTGGACTACTAACACTATGACATTTAATGACCTCCTGCCAACCCAGCGACCAGATGTGGAGTAAGCGGCTACAGAACTCCACAGTCTAATTGAGCGGCATATTCCCACAAAGATTGACAGGAACTCAATGCCTGGGCATATAACTTGAAACTGTGGCAGTGACACCTCAGCTCATCTCTCCCTCCAGAGCCATAACAGTGCTCAATTGTAAGTTAATAGTGTGGCGGAAGGGGCTCCTGTGGCAAATAATAGACTTGAGAGGGTTAATACTCTGTGGCCCATCCTTGTAGTGGTTGGATTGGAGCAGAAGCATGGTGGGGGGTCCAGAGAACATAGAAAAGACATTACAGAGGTCCCCAGAGACATTATAGGGTCCCCAGAGAATGCCTCAGGTTTAGACTGGACACCTGCCACTTGCATAGGTAGAGAGAGAGAGAGAAGCAAACAGGGCTTGTGGAAGGCACAGAGACTCAGATTTACACTAGGTACAGATCCAGTAATATCTGCCACCTACACAGATAGAGAGTGACACAAGAACAGGTGCTGTGGAGAGATCAGAGCCTCAAGCTTGCAGCAGGGAGCACGAGTGGAACTCAGTGCCTGCACTGATATAGGTATCAAGTCAGGGTCCTAACCAGTGCAGGCAACTCCCTACCCACTAGTGGGTCCACAAAAGTATATCATAGCTATAAGTTACTCATTAAATAAAAATGCTTGGAACATGCTCAAGACTTCAATAGTAATCATTAAAATCTATCACAAGTCCCTAATGGATTTCAAAAGGGTTTTGGTGTGTATCTTTCACTTCCCTCTCCCCTTAATCTTCTCTTCTTTGGTTTTCTTAGCTTGTTTTCCTGGAATGGGAAGGTCCTTTGTACTTTTTGCTAACTTGAAGTACTACTGTTGTATTGAAGCTACCTTGGTATATTACGTTGTTCATTTGTTTCACCAGGTACATACTTAAGAAATCAACCTGTTTACCAGACTTTCTAAGTCCAAGATGACCAGAAAAATTGATTTAAAGTAACATTTGACCTCTGGTCCAAGGTCCAAGGTTGGACTTACTAAAAAGCTTGCCTCTATGAGTTCACACAAAGATTGGGCAGCTATCCCCATAAAAAAGAGACTTGAGATTTCTCTTTGAGGTCCCATCCATTAAGTGGATGCACTGGTCAGAACCCTTCTTCCTGACAAGGACTCAGAGAGGCTGCTGATGGGACCTCCCAGCTCTACTCCGGACTTTGGACTTTACTCTAGTCTGGTGCTGTATGCAATTTTCTCTTTGTTGGTATTGAATATATTTTGTGCTTTTAATTGCTATTGTTTCACCACCTGGGTATAGAAATTATCCAGGTTGTGTTACTTTAATATTATTGATTTAATACACTGAAGTGGGATTTTCTTGAGTTTTGATTATTTCTCATATTAAATTGTCTTTCACTTTTGATTGTGTGAGAGTGGCTGTATTTTTTTTCTGCAAATTAGAAACCAATTAGAAAACAGTCTGGCAAATTTCTTTAACCATTCATTTTCCCCTTGTTTGAACAAAATGACCAATAAAAAGTTAGTCATTCTTTAACAATCCCCTGTACTTTAGAAATGTGGTCGCATGACTTGTATCTTCAGTTTCTTAAATCTAATTGAACCCAGCAGTTGTATGTAATAAAAGGTAAAACTCAGTAGCTTTATCTTTTCACATGATAGATCATTTAGAAAATAAAATTGTAGACTTTCTGAAATGAAGAGATTTCAGTATGTTTTTTTATTTTGAACTGATGTTATAATTGGGAGAGAATTTTGTAAACATTTATGGTAGGCAAAAGTATTTTACACCTGGAAGATATTAATAATCAGAGGTCAAAGGGTGGACCATATTAGGTGAAAGCATATGATGGCTCCCATTATTTCCATCCTTACACAGTATAAACATCTGCATCAACTCTAAAACAGTGAATATGCTATATTTTATTTCCATAATTAGGGTATGCCATATAGCAAAACTTTTTAACAGAAGATTATCTGTGTAGGCCTTAACTCATTAAATAAGCTCTTTATCATCAGGTAATTTACATCTGCTGATAAGTCAGAGGTTTGAACAATAAGGAAGATGGCATAGATTTGTGCCTGGTGGTACACCTGTAATCACAGTACTTGGTAGGCTGAGACAAGAGTATACCAGATTAAAGGCCAGCCTAGGCAACTGAGCAAAAGTGCTTCCAAATAAAAAATAAAATAGGACTGGGGGGGTGTAGTTCAGAGGTGTAATGCCACTGGGTACAATCCCCAGTACCACAAAACCAAAAACAAGCAAACAAAAAAAGGAAGAAAACAAAGGAAGATGCCATAGATTGTTGCTGGTTTAGATGAAGAGGGTGACATTAAATAAATTAAGTTGCTGAGAGTGACACCCAACTGACAGGAAGCAGGCACAGGAACTTCAGTCCCACAATTACAAAGAATTAAATTCTGCTAGCCCCAAGATAAGAAACCAGTCCAGCCAACATGTTGATTTCTACCTTGTTATACTCTGAAAAAAGAACCTTGCTACACTATACCATATTTCTGATTTGGAGAACTGTTCATCAAAAAAAAAAAAAATGCATGAATTTTAAGCTATTTAATATGTAGCAATTTGTCATGAAGCATTAGAAAATTGCACATGATTCCAGAAAGCTAGCAAGAAGAGCTCTCAATGAAACATGATTTTATATTTAGAAAACTTTTTTTTATGTTTTTAACTATTTTTTTGTTTTTTACTTTTTATTATCAGGATTTTAGAACTCAAAGCTTTTTATGGTAAAACACACACACATTTTATGATATAATAAGTTTATTTAAAATTTTTTAAATGCAACTGAGAAATCAATGTATGTATATTGATTTTCATATGTATATATACATATGAAAATACTAATTTATGTGTATTTTCTCCATTATTAATTCCACAAAATACAATCTACCCAATTTAAATAAACTTTACTAGGAGTACTTATTCCCTATGATCTAAAAAAAAAACCCCAAAAACAGCTTTTTTCAGGCATAAAATGTTTCCTGAATTATATTTACTGACATTTATATATGAGGTCAGAGAAAAACATTACTCGTATTTTTGTATATACATCATGGTGATGAAGAGGGCAATCTTGACATACATTTTTAAATGGCAAACACAGAAGACTTAAGAAATAAAATAAGTTAAAAAAAAAACTCGATCAATTGATGTATGAGAAAGGGAAAATATCTATCTGGTGTACAGAGAGCATCTTGTAAATCATTTTCACTCATATTTTTTAGAATATGTTTGTCTTAGGAATTGGTGTTTATTTTTAAATGCATAGGAACTAGAATGGAGCTAGTGATTAAATATTTGCTCAGTATGTGTGAGAACCTGGGTTTCATCTCCAAAATAGTCATAAAAATAATAATAAGCCATCAAATATCTAAATTATGATTTTTAAGTATTTCAGAATCAGAAAATTTTGGTTTATTAAAGTGATTCAAAGTGAACCATAGTCATATTTAAAGAATTTACAAAAAAGCACTTTGCAGTTTTATAATTCTGTCTCAAAATAAATCAAATGTTTAATATTGCATATGATACTCATAAAATTGGGTAAGTAAAACATATAAAATATGAAATAAAAAACTTATACAAAATCAATTAAGATTAGTCAGTCACAAAAAGTAAAAAAAAAATCATATGTTCTCCCTAATATGCAGAAGCTAGGGAGAAAAGGGGCATGAGAGGGACTCCAGATGAAAGACAAACACTTGATAAGCAAAGAAGTTGACTTAACTGAAGGTGATGGGGGTGGGACACCATAATGCACATGATGTACTTTTAAAATATCAAAGTCAATCACTAATCTGAACCTGAGGAGGGAGGACAAGGGAATGGGGTGGGAATTGGGGTAGGGTTAAATGAGAAATGTGTGCACGTATGTCTTTATTAGCTTTCACCAAACAAAGATGGATGATTACAAGGCACCAATTAAAAATAAAATTTAAAAAATAAATAAATAAATAAAAGATTTGGGTCCCCCCCCAAAAAAAATTATTACATACAGGGAAGGGGAGGGAGTGCTCTTGGAGGTGGGGGAAGCTCAGCAAATGCTGTGTGCTTGTATTTCCTCATCACTCTGAACTTCACTGAAGTTCATTGCTGTGAGTCTATAATACACCAATACAAGTAGAGTTAAAAAAAGGAAAAAAGTTGCATACACTTTTTTAAGAATATAATTTTATGAAAGACTTTATTTACAATCCAAAGTGAGTGTACTGAATATTTTGTCTAGAATATAATTCTTTATATATTTATATATTTTGTGAGGTAGATAAAATTAAAAAAATATTGAAGTCAGTGCACCGAAACTTAAAAAATATATTTCTGTAAATATCTAAATTATTACACATGATATGAGTCATATTTCTTCAATAAGTTATAGCTACTTTATTTATGTTTAAAATGCAGTTTTTCTTATGATGAATTGAAATAATAGCGAATTAAATAATAACAAATATATTTCATAAAATATCAAATAATCAAGCAAATGAAAATTTATTAATAATATTTTTTATTCACATATGAACTAAAAAAATTCAAAATATTAACACTAACATTAACTAGTATGGTTACACTAAATATGTTGATATTAATATGAAACAAATTAATATTAATATTAAACATTTCATTAATATTAAAATATTTACTGTATCAATGTTGATTTCTAAAATATTAAGATTTTAGAGATCAATTTATTTTCTGTATAATGCGTAATTCAAATTATGTTTGAAGATTATTACTGACATTTTAAGTTTCTGAAGGAGGGAATTAATCATTTGTTATATCTAAAAATAACTATAAAGACATGAATCTAATTGTTTTAGTTTCTAGAGAACCAAATCAATAATTTATATAATTGTTAAACATCTATAAATCAGTCTAACCACACAATTTTACTTAAAATGTCATCTATTTTAATTTTGGGTTTTAGAAAATATGATGACATAAATTTAGGTGGTTTGAATCATAAACTTTGTTTAGAATGGATAAAGATACTTAGAAATTTTCTCTAAAGTTAAAATCATTTTCTGTGCTGAGCTCCAGTTTTTAATCCGTTCACAAATGTAGAATTTTATTGATGAAAAGTGTTTAACTTCCACATAATTTTTTCCTTCAGTTGTGCTTAATTAACTACAAAGTTAAATATTTGAACTAAATAACATATATATATATATATATATATATATATATATATATATATTCTGAAGTATAAATTTAGACTGTTGTAGTTGACACAGATCTCTAATTCTTTAGATACTTGTTTTCATCTTTTCATTGATCTATAAAAATCAACGACCACCTCCTCTTTTGAACGATCTTCTCATAATGACTTGAAAGCCCAAACTTGAGGCGAGGAGTGGCTTAGGTATAGAGTGCTTGTCTAGCATGTACTATGCCCTCCATGAGTTTAACATCCAGAACAATAAAAATAAATACATACATGAATAAGAAAAGTGAACTTTACACATATGTATACCTTATCGAAAATGTGTTATTCACTACTCTTGCACTTAGATATAAGCCAAAAAAGAACTTTAAAATCACTACTGTAGTAGTGCTTATAGCTTATAGCTTATAGCTTTATAGATTGATATTAAGGGAGATTTGAGCCCTCTAGGTGGTAACAGCTTGTTTAATATTGCTAATATACAATTTATCAATAAGGTCCTTTGACATCTTTAAAGCTGTGTTTACTTAGCTATTTGGTATAAATATTATATCCATATGTTTAATTAATATTTATATTATATAGGTATCTGATAAAAATAAGAATACATTTCCCATTATATTTTAAAGCAATCACTTTAACTACTTTCATGTCTTGAATTTTCCAGTAAAACATTGTTTTTGAAGTGTGCAAAATTAAAAAATAAACATGAATTATTTTCGGTATATAAAAATACCATGTCTTGTCATCAAAGACACCCCAAATTTCAACAATTTAGGTCTTTTCTATTCCTGATTATAATGTGCTATGCTGATTTAAAGTGTATTTATAGATAGCATGTAGGGATATTATAATTTTTCTTTAAAGCTGAAAGATTAAGACATAAGTGAAAATCAGAATGCTAGTCTAGATTTTCTGTTCTCTTGTACAATTGGCTTTAAGTTCTTTTTCAAAAATTATTTTTATTTCTTTTAATAAATTAGAATTAGTTGCATTATTTTTATAGAGATTCAAATTAATATGTTTACATTTAGCTGATATACTGAATACTATAAAGCAGCTTTTATTTATGCAATAATTAATTTATAAAGTAAATAACTTTTTATATCCAATACTTTTAAAAATAGGCAGCTGGGAATGAAAACCAATAAAAATGTTTTGTTTTGTTTTATTTCTTGTCAATGTAGCACAGTATTTTGGAGGTGAGACAAACATGAAAGTAAATAATTACAATGCAGAGATCACTTACCTGAGAAAGTGATTGCCTCAACCAGGATTAATAATAGAGTAGATAGGGTGACAGATGTCTTCACAGAGTAAATAACACCTGGTTGGAATATGCTAAGAACATTAAACGAGGTGATGAACTTGGAAGCAAAAGCATCCCATGCCAAAGACAAAAATCATTTGATTAATCTTTGGTGTTATCTGAATAGAAATGTTAAAATTCCAACTGGGTCAAGAATAATATGCTTTCTAATACCTAAGTACATATAATACATATCTTGTATTGGTCTTTATAAAATGTGTGCAATGTGTTTGCTTGAATCTTTTTGAATTAATACAACAGCAAGTGGGACTGGGAATGTAGTTTAGTGATAGAGTGCTTGCCTAGCATACACAAGACTCTTTCTTTGACTCTCAGCACCACACATGTATACACAAACACAAACACAGAGTTTAAAACAACATAAATGAAAGTATTATCTACTGGAAGCAATTATTAAATAAAATTGTTGAATATATTATAATCCATGATATTACCCAGTTCTTTGAACACTAGCAAAATTAGGTATCAAATAATTGTCTAAAGAAGTAATTCAATTTGGCTGCTTTGGAAGAATGTCGAGTAGTCAAATTGAAATTACTTTTATATAATTTACTTTGATACCCATGTTTATTCATTTTGTCTACTTATTATTCTCAATTGCGTTTCTTGAAACAGTGTATATTATGCTAGGTAAGGTCAGCCAGTCTCAGAAAGTCAAGAGTCATACATTTCCTCTCATGTGTTGAAGCTAGAGAGAAAACAGAAAACAAAAGTGATTTCAGTTAAGTGAGGAGAGAGACCAGTAGAATAGTAGAAAAGGGATTGCAGGAGGGAGATGGGAAGGGGGAAAGTAGGGTTGCATAAACAGTTAAAATAATGCTGTCCACATATTACACTATCACGACCAATCTCACTAACCTGTACAGAGAGGACAGTCTGGAGGGAAACAGCCAAATGCTATGTGCATGTGTTTGCATTGCCTTCAACCTCATTATGATGTATAATTACAGTGCACTAATAAAGGTATATTAAGAACTGTCAATTTTCACTTCTACATGTGCACTTTTACAAAGTATAAATACATTTTTAAATATTTTGTTATTGATTAATACATAGTATGTGTAGATATTTATAGGGTACCTTGTGATAATTAGATGTATGTTTACAATATGCAATACTTGGATCAAAGTAACTAGTATTTTCATCTCCTGAAACATTTATTTTTTTTCTATTAGGAACCCACAAATTCCTCTTTGTAGCTTTTTTTAAAATAAAATATCTAAGTTGCTATAAACTATATTCACCATTGTAGTGTAGAACTCAAGAAGTTATTCCTTCTAACTGTATTTTCTATTTATCATCCAAACTTCCTTTATTTTCCCAGCTACAATTCC
Source organism: Graphiurus murinus (assembly GCA_004027655.1). Lineage (NCBI taxonomy): Eukaryota > Metazoa > Chordata > Mammalia > Rodentia > Gliridae > Graphiurus > Graphiurus murinus. The sequence goes on from PVLC010009979.1 coordinate 27,413, forward strand.
TAGCCTCTAGTAGTTATTATTTTACTCTCTTCTATGAGAATAATGATTTTAAGTTCTATATGTAAGTGAAAACTTGCAGTATGTGTGGTATTTGTTTATCTGTGCCTATTTAATTTAACTTCATGTCCCTCATGAAGTTACATTTCACCATAAATGACAAGTGTTTATTATTTTGGATAAATAACAGCTTATTGTAAACATCATGTTTTTTTTTTAAAAATCTATTATTTGATAATAGACATTTAAGTTTGTTCTCTGTTATCTATTGTAATTAGTATTCCAGGATGTATAAAGGATGTCTTTGATATGCTGATTTCATTCCCTTTTAATATATACTCAAAAGTGAGTAAACTGGACAAAATAATAGTTCTATTTTAAAATTTTAATTGATGCTTTTAGTGATTTAAACTAACCACTATTAGCCGGGCATGGTGGCGCACGCTTGTAATCCCAGCATTCGGGAGGCTGAGACCGGAGGATCCAGGTTCGCGGCCAGCCTCAGCTACCTAGTGAGGCACTCTGCAACTTAGTGATACTCGGTTTCAAAATAAAGAATAAAAAATAGGGCTGGGGGTATAGCTCGGAGGTAGAATGCCCCTGAGTACAATCCCCAGTACCGCAAAAAATAAATAAATAAATAAATAAATAAATAAATAAACTAACCACTATTAATTATCTCATGGATTTGTATGTCAGAATTCTGGCAAATATTTTTCTCAAGTTTCTGGGGAAATATCTAATTCCAAGAATGTTCATGTTTTTGGAAAAAACCAGTTCCTTGTGGGTGTAGGACTGAGGTCTCTGTTTCTTTGCTGGCTTTCAGTTGGGGGCCTTCCTTACCTCTCAGATGCCTCACTCAGGTGCTGGCTCATATTCTCTAACATATCACAGCCAGCAAATACATTTTTAATTTATGTTTTAATTATGATGGCACAGCATTTGTTTTGAATATATTTTAAGTGTTCTGTCTGCTTGTGCATTTTATACTGACTTTTTTGTCTTTTGTTATCATTTTTTACTTAATGCCTAGTTTATATTATATATGCATAACTGCTCCTACTTGATTTTGGTTTCTGTTTATATAGAGCATGTTTTTCCATTCCTTCTCTTTCAGTTATGTGTGTCTTTACCATTAAGAAGAGATTCTTTTATGCAGAATATTTTTTGGCTTTTTTTCCTTTTAATTGGGGGAACTTAATTCATCTAAATTTGTGGTAAAGGCTTATTTCTGTCATATTGTTAAATTTTTGCATATATATATATATAAGCAAAAAATACATATTCTCTTTTGTTTTTCTTGTTCCTTTGATATTTAGTGGTTTTCTGTATTGATAAGGTTAAATTTTATTCTCTTTATGTGCATAAGCCTTTAAAGTTTTGTTGTTTTTTATCATGATAATTTTCTTTTTTTAACTTCTAGATCTAATTCTCCTTTAGGAATTTTTTAAAGCAATTTAGATAGGCATCAATTACTTCAGTATTTGCTCTTCTTGGAATGAATTTTTTTCTTTCATTTTTATGTCTGAAGGGTAACCCTGCTAGGTATAGTATTTTTGGTTGGTAGAGTTGTTGTTTTTGTTGTTGTTTTCTTCCCTTTCAGAACTTTGAATATGCTATTGCTTTTTCTTCAGGTCTGTAGGCTTCTGTCGCGGCATCTGCTGTTAATCTAATGAGGGATGTAATGTTTTTATTTTTTTCTTACTGTCTTTAGGATTTTATTTCTTTCGAATTTCTGATACTTTCATTATTACATCAAAGAGATGACATATTTTTGTCAAATCTGCATGGGTCTGTTTGAGCCTCCTGGATCTAAATGCCAATATCTTTTCTAAGATTTAAAAAATTTTCAGCTAGTATTTGTCAAATAGTTTTTAAAAATTTTTTTTTTTGCTTCTCTTTTTTTCTGACTGGACGATTCATAATGAAAATATTGGTCATTTAATCATGTCCTACAAATCTTGTAAATTTTCTTATTTTTTTGTTGTTCTTTGTCTGACCTGTTTATTTCAAAAGACCTGTCTTCATGTTAAGAAATCATTTCTTTTGCTTCAGCTTGTGTATGGTTAAGGCTCTCAATTTCACCTTCAGGGTTTCTATTTGGTCGTTTTTTTAGGGGCATCTATTTCTGCTGAATTTCATATTCAGGTCATGCATTGTTTTCTAATTTTATTAAATTTCCATCTGAGTTTTCTTGTATCTCATTGAGTCTCATTAGAAGTATTCTGATTTTTTTTAAGCACTTAGTCAATTTTCATTTCTTTGGTATCTTTCTTAAAAATTGTAGTATTTTGGGGGGAGGTAATGCATTACCGTGTTTTTTTGTTTGTTTGTTTGGTTGGTTTTTTTGCGGTACTGGGGATTGAACTCAGGGGCATTCTACCTCCGAGCTAAACCCCCAGCCCTATTTTTTATTCTTTATTTTGAAACAAGGTCTCACTAAGTTGCGGAGTGCCTCACTAGGTAGCTGAGGCTGGCTGTGAACCCGGATCCTCTGGTCTCAGTCTCCCAAATGCTGGGATTACAAGAGTGCACCACCACGCCCGGCTTACCATGTTTTTCTTAATGCCTCTTTTGTCATTCTTTGTATATCTAACAGACCTATTATCTTTACAAACTCTAGAGGGTAATTTTCATAGTAAAAGATTTTTCATGGTAAAAAAAACTTTCTTCTGAAGATGTGTCTTAGCCTGTCATTTGGGATAACTATGTTTGCTTAGGCTGGACACAGTAGGGTTGTCTTCACATAGCTCCTTCAGCTGTAATAAATGCCCAACAATGTTTGTGAAAGGTAGGTTTGCTGAAAATTCTAGGTGTGACCCATGTGACTACAGGTGAACTGTGTTTCTATGTTTCCACAGGTCACATGGGGGTAGAACCACACAGGCAGATTGAGTAATCAAGCATGACTCATATGATGGTGGACACTAAATATATGGATTTTAAAGGTTTTAATTTAATATTAAGGTTTACTTTCTTTTTGTACATTTTGTTTTTATGTTCTCTAAAGGACATTCACTGTAGAAGTACATGACTAAATCTATACTATTAAGCAACCAAATATATTAAAACCCATTCCCTACATGACCATATTATAATTTTGGATAGTCTAGAAAATATGATAATGAAAATAATAGAAGATATTTTGAATAAAGCAGGTTTGAGCAAGTATTTTGACACCTGTAAGCCTCATTTTTAATGCATATAAAATAGAAGTGAGAATATCTACTTCTGAAAGATTTAACTTATAAATGGTGAGTTTGAGTTAATTAACACAAAGTGTGGGCAGGAATGACAGGCATATAAATTAATCGCTATAAAAGCCATATTCTGAAAGAGAAATTGCTTATCTGCAAAAGGTTCTGTGTATGAATACTTTTGAGTATCTTTATAATCTAAGATTTTGTTGACCCTGGGCCACTTGTTTTTATTATTTTGCTGTTAATATTGACAACATATAGAATATTTAAACCATTTTCATGTGAAAAGTAGTATTCACTGAGGCCTGCTTTGAAATAAATTCCTTCACAGAGTGAAAAGATTTAGAAAATGCCAATTATTTTTACAATTTATTTTCAGTACTTCCTGGCTGCTTCACCCATGTTAAAGGTAACAGTGTCAGTCATTACATTGTTTAGAATAGTATTATTTCTGTAAGTGACTTTTTTGGAATCATCTACAGCAGTTTGGAAAGCCCTTAGTGCAGGCTTGTAAAAATGCATTTTACACATATTTTTAGAAGTTTTTATTCATTTTAGCTAGTATTTGGGGGAGGAAAAATTAATAATGCGATTGGGTATCTGGAAAATGTTGAAAATGGTTAATGTAATTTTTGATTCATTTTTATGATACCTGTTGATTAATTACCTTTACTTAATAGTTAAATACCAAGTGAACATAAAACAATGATGGAACCAGTCATGGTGGTACATGCTTGTAATTCCAGTACTTGGAAGGCTAAGACAGGATGATTGCAGGTTTGAGGCAAGCCTCTGCAATTTAGCAAGGCCCTCGGCAACTTAGTGAGATACTGTTTAAAAATAAAATAATAAAATAAAATAGGGCCGGGGGTGGGATCTTGGAGGTAGAATGCCCTTGGGTTCCATCTCCAGTAAAACACACACACACACACACACACACACACACACACACACACAAAACAGTGACAGAAAAATTTGTCTTAGCAGGGTAGAAATGGAAAGTATCCCTTTATCTGTAGATACATGTTTTACACAGGGTACATTGAATGTTTAAATTTTAATAAATAAACCTGTTTATGTTTAAATTCTCATTAGTTAAGTACATAAACTAATAGTTTCTACATCACTAAATTTTTGGAAAGATTAAGGATCATTATTATTATACATGATCTCATATATAAGTATTCGGCTCGATATTGAGCAAACAATGTGCTATCAATAAATACAAAATATTGTCATGTATTAAGTAGCACTGAAAAATAAAATTTTTTGTCTTTCTGTTGTGGCAAAATATGTGGAATAATGAGACATTTTGAGAATCATTCTAATTTATCTGGAGCAAAATTACATTAGGTTTAAATGTGCATCAATTAGTTAATTGCATATTAGTAAAGCACTCATGAACTACAATAATTATGTAACATTTCCCTATATTTTATTAAACACTAACTGAATCAAAGGTTGTTGTTACTAAAATCAGTTAATCATAAGATATAAATAACTACATCAGCTATACCAATGAATCTTTTTACTTCGTGAACTGAATTGGGGAAAAATAATTCTCTCTCTTAGAAAAGTATTCCTGATCACTTAGACAATTTGCTTTAACTAGAATTTCACAACTCTAGGTCTCCAGAGGAATCAGTGAAACCCATGTAATGAACGTCTGATTTGGATAACATAGTTTAGCCATGAAAGCCATATCCAAAAATTTTGGATTACTCTTTCTTTTCTTCCCTTCAGAAACATATCCATAAGAACAGAAACACACCTCTTCTTTCCTAATAAAATGTATTCATATTTAGGGTCTATTTTGTGATAAAATTCACTTTTTCAACCTTGAGTATTGGTATTCCCTAAAAATATTTTCCTTTGACACCAGGAAATATACATACAGAGAAATATTTGTGGAATAGTTTAGCTTCACTATTGCTTAAATTAGCTAAGCAAAGCAATTGATCACACTTTGTAGGTCAATTTTCTTTTTAAAGAGATAAAATTTTAATTTTAATCTAGTGAAATTATGATTTAATGTTCTATTCCTGAAATAGAGTTTTATTTTGGTACTGGAGATTCAACCCAGGGGCATTCTATCTTGGATCTATAACCCTATTATTATTATTATTATTATTATTATTATTATTATTATTATTGAAACAGGGTCTCATTAAGGTGCAGAGGACCTTTCTAAGTAGATGAGGCTGGCTGAAAACCTAAGATCCTACTTCTCAGCCTCACAACTACTGGGATTACAAGTGTGTGCCACCACATCGGGCTTCATACACTTTCTTTAAAATGACAGTATTTGAAGTCTTATGGATATTAAGGAAATTTAGAAATGCTGACTTAAATTGACATTGATTTTTTAGTAATTTCAGAAGCATATAACTTGCCTATTATATCTTGCTACAATTTGTATTTTTATTCATGTAACTTACTCTATCTCCAAGTGGCTCTGCGTGTGTGTGTGTGTGTGTGTGTATGTGTGTGTGTGTGTGTTTACAGAAAGAAACAAGTAATACTACAAATACTAAAAGTTAAATAAAAAATTTCCTCTGTATGGAAAAGTCTATCAACATTTTTTAAAATAATGCTTTAACATATACTGTTTTTTTTAAATCCTCTAGATATAAAAATATTTAAGATGGAGAAAAATTTATATTGCTATCAAATATATTGACACTATTAGGTTTAGTTATATATGTTTCTTATTAAGGTTTTCAGTTTGTAAAAGAAAAAAATATTCCGTATCACAGTGTAGCTGGTATTTATATTTAACTTCATCAATTATAAAAGTATCCACTTCTGGTCACAATGCTTCTTTCTTCATTAATTCTAACACATAAATGGTGCACATTGGCTGAATTCACAGTTCACAGTCATATGCTAGGTAATGGATAACAGTTAAATAGAGTTTATTTGAAACTTCCTATCAATTACACATTAGTAAGCCTGTCATTCTCAACTTCGCTGAAAAGAAATCAAACTTCTAAGATATTTTTTCTAATTAACATTCATAAAACTTTATGAATTTTAAAAATCCTCATCCACACATAGTATTAATGGCTATAAGCAAAGTGAATACTTTACCTTCTTTGATATTTTTTAATTAACTGTTACCCTAGCCAGATAGAGGTTTTGTGTGACTGGCTTTCATGAAATTTAAAGGGAGTTCTTAAGTCTGTGATTTTTAAATGAGGCCTTTTGCTGGAGAATTTTGTAAATGCATTTCCCCAAAAATATATGGCTATGTTATTGGTGAAGTCAAGGCAATAGGCACATTTTAGAAGTTGAGAAGGGGCACAAAACAAATTGGGAATTTTCACATCCTTGAAATAGTTAAATGGTAAATCTATCAAATTGTGGAGATTGTAATTCAAAGATATAATCAAAGGAAAAATATATATGTAAAAAGCCACAGAGGTAAGGCTTCATGATTTGGGTGTAATGCAGGAAATAACAAATGACAAACCCATCATAGGCCATTAAGGTCAGAAACATGTCATCCATACACCCAAAAGCAAGAAGAGAGACATGTGTGTCAGGTAGCCTACATAGGAGATGAATCTAATATGAATTTCTATGTCTACAATCATCTTTGGGACTGTGGTAGAAATTAGACAAATGCCATTCTCTGACATGTTGAAGAGGAAGTGCTCTACAGGAGATATGGAGACAGTTGTCAGAGCTGATCACTAGAATGATGAGGAAGTATCTAAGCACAAAGAAAGGAACTGTTCAAAGATGAAGGGTATGGTGGTACATGCCTTCAATACCAGTACTCGGGAAGCTGAAATAGGAGGATCCCATGTTTGCAACTAACCTTAGCAACTTAAAAAAGACTCTTAGCAACTTAGTGGGCCTCAGTTTCAAAAATAAATAAATAAATTTTAAAAGGATAAAGTTGTGACTTAGAGGAAAAATGCCTCTAGATTCAACCCCTAGAACCTAAAAAAAGAAAATGGTGTCTGGAGTTTTGGGACATATCGAAAGTCCATTAGGCAGAATTCTGACATACATACTAGGTTTTGTGATTCTATATTGCTTGAAAATCTTTTGAAAAAGGAACAAGTGTTGGAAAAAGGATAAATGAAGAGGAATACCACACACTGCATGTGTATTATTATTTTTTTAATTTTTATTTTTATTCATAAATTGTAAGCATACATCTTTGTTAGGTACAAATTGATAACGATATATGTGCTCACAATTCTCATTTGATGCCTTCCCCAACTTCCCATCCAGCTCCCTCACCCTCCGTCCCTCTCAAGGTCAGTTTAGTGAGTAACCTTGATATACATTAGTATGCCCCCTCCCCCTGTCCAACCCCTTTGGTTAAGTCAACTTCTTTGCTTTCGAGGGTCTCTCCTTTTTCATCTGGACACCCTCTTATGCCCCATCTTCTCCCTAACATCGCATATTAGGGAGAACATATGCATCTTTACTCTTTGTGACTGGCTAATCTCACTTAACATAATGTTTTCCAGTTGCATTCATTTCCCTGCAAATAACATGATTTTGTTCTTCTTTATAGCTGACTAAAATTCCATTGTGTACATATCCCATAGTTTTGTAATCCATTCATCTGTCTATGGACATCTTGGCTGCTTCCATAATTTGGCTATTGTAAATTGTGCAGCTATAAACATAGATACCCATGCATTGGTTAGATAGTTTGGTTTCCATTTTTTGGGTAGATACCTAGAAGTCGTATTGCTGGATCATATGGTAGGTTCATTCCCATTCGTCTGAGGATCCTCCATACTGTTTTCCAAGGTGGTTGCACTAGTTTACAATCCCACCAACAATGTATTAGAGTTCCCACTTCTCCACATCCTTGCCAGCAGTTGTTTTTGTTTGTGTTTTTTTATGATTGCCATTCTGATTGGAATTAGGTGAAATCTCAAGGTAGTTTTGATATGCATCTCTCTGATTGCTAATGATGTGGAACATTTCCTCATACATTTATTGCCCATTTGTATTTCTTCTTTTGTGAAGTGTCTATTTTGAACTTTGCCCATTTTTGATTGGGTTATTTGCTTTCTTAGCTGTGATTTTCTTGAGTTCTTTGTATAATCTAGATATTAGGCCTCTATCAGAAGAGTAACTGACAAAAATCTTCTTGCACTCTGTAGGCTGTCTGTGAGGTTCTTGATAGTTTCCTTTGCTGCACAAAAGCTCTTCAGTTTAATGCAATCCCATGTATTGATCTTCCTGAGGATTGCTTGTGCTTTTGAGGTCTTGATGAGAAAGTTTTTACCTGTGCCTATGTATTGAAGTGTTGGTCCTATGCTCTCTTCAAGTAGGTGCAAGGGTCTCTGGCCTAACTTCCAGGTGTTTGATCCAACTTGAGTTGACTCTTGTGCAGAGTGAGAAAGTGGGGTTTATTTACATTTTCCTGCATATGTTTAACCAGTTTTGCCAACACCATTTGTTAAAGAGGCTATCCTTTTTCCAGTGTATATTTTTAGCTCCTTTGTCAAAAATCAGTTGACTGTAAGTCTGTGGGTCTGTTTCTGAGTCTTCTATTCTGCTCCATTGGTCTGTGTGTCTGTTTTTGTGCCAATACCAAGCTTTTTTTATTACTGTGGCTTTGTAGTAGAGTTTGAAGTCAGGTATTGTGATACCTCCTGCATGGTTCTTGTTGCTAAGAACTACTTTGGCTGTCCAGGGCTTTTTGTTTATCCAGATGAATTTAAGGACTGATTTTTCTATGTCTGTGAGGAGAGCACTTGGTAATTTCATGGGTATTGCATTGAATCTGTAGATCAGTTTTGGAAGGATGGCCATTTTGATGATATTTATTCTGACTATCCAAGAGCATGGTAGAACCTTCCATCTTCTAAGGTCTTCATTGATTTCTTTCTTCAACTTTTTGTAGTTTTCCTTATAGAGGTCTTTTACGTCCTTAGTTAGGTTTATCCCTAAGTATTTTATTTTGGGGGGTGCTATTGTGAGTGGAATTGTTTTCTGGATTTCTTTTTCAGTGGATTCATGGTTGGCATACAGAAAAGCTTCTGATTTTTTAATATTGATTTTGTATCCAGACAGTGCTGAATTTGTTGATCAGTTCTATTAGTTTTTTGGGTCTTCTACACATAATATCATGTCGTCTGCAAAAAGGGAAAGTTTTAGTTCTTCTTTCCCTATCTTTACCCCTTTAATTTCCTTCTCTTGCCTTATTGCTCTGGCCAGAGTCTCAAGTACTATATTGAACAGAAGATGTGATAATGGACATTCTTGCCTTGTTCCTGTTTTTAGTGGGAACTCTTGCAGTTTCTCTCCACTTAATATGATATTGGCCGTGGGCTTATTGTACATTGCCTTTATGATGTTGAGGTATGTTCCTTCTATTCCGATTCTCTGAAGTGCTTTTAGCATGAATAGATGTTGGATCTTATCAAATGCTTTTTCAGCATCAATTGAGATAATCATGTGATTTTTGTCTTTGATTCTGTTTATGTGGTAAATTACATGGATTGTTTTTCGTATGTTGAACCAGCCTTGCATCCCTGGGATAAACCCGACTTGGTCATGGTGTATAATTTTCTTGATGTGGTTTTGAATGCACATTGCTAGTATCTTGTTTAGCAGTTTTGCATCTAAATTCATCAGTGATATAGGTCTATAGTTTTCTTTTCTTGAGCTGTCTTTATTTGGCCTTGGTATTAATGTGATATTGGCTTCATAGAATGTGTTTGGGAGGGTCCAGTTTCTTTCTATTTCACGGAATAGCTTGAGGAGTATTGGCATTATTTCTTCTATAAATGTTGTATAAAATTCACTTGGAAAACCATCTGGCCCTGGGCTTTTGTTTGATGGTAAACTCTATTGCTGTTTCTATCTCTTTGATTGTTATTGAATGATTTAAGTTTTTGATATCATCTTGACTCAATTTAGGAAGGTTATATGTGTCTAGAAATTTGTCAATTTCTTCTAGATTTTCCATTTTATTGGAGTATAGGTTTTCAAAATAGTTTCTGACTATCCTCTGTATTTCCACGCTGTCAGTGGTAATATCACCTTTTTCAACTCTTATTTTGGTAATTTAGGTTGATTCTCTCTTTCTTTTGGTTAGGTTGGCCAACGGTTTATCAATCTTGTTTATTTTTTCAAGAAACCAGCTTTTGGTTTTGTTGATCTTCTGTATTGTTTTTTATTCTCTATTTCATTAATTTCTGCTCTAATTTTAATGATTTCCCATCTTCTGCTGGCTTTGAGGTTAGACTGTTCTTGTTTTTCCAGTGCTTTGAGCTGTGTCATTAGGTTATTTTTTTGGTGATTTTCTGTTCTTCTTATGTGGGCACTTAGTGCTATAAATTTTCCTCTTACTACTGCCTTTAAGGTGTCCCAGAGGTTTGGATATGTTGTATCTCTCTTTTCATTGGTTTATAGGATTTTTAAAATTTATTTCCTTTCTTCTTCTGTGACCCAGTCTTCATTCTGCAGTGTGGTGTTCAGTCTCCATGTGTTTCCATGTTTAATTTGGATTTTCTTGGAGTATATTTCTAATTTCACTCCATTGTGATCTGAGAAGACGCAGGGAATTATGTTGCATTTTTTGAATTTGCCAGTGCTTCTTTGTGGCCCAGAATGTGGTCTATTTTGGAGAAGGATCCATGTCCAGCTGAAAAAAAAATGTGAATTCAGCTGTAGTTGTTGAAAGAGTCTATATGTGTCTAATAGGTCCATTTGGTTTATGATATTCTTTAGGTCTGAGGCATCTCTACTGATCTTTTGTTTAGAAGAATGGTCTAGAGATGTAAGAGGAGTATTGAAGTCTCCTAGTATTAGTGTATTGGGGTCTATGTGTGTCTCTGTATCATACAGAGTTTGTTTTATGAATGTGGCTGCACCTGCATTTGGGGCATAAATGTTGATAATTGTTATTTCCTCTTGCTGGATTGTTCCTTTTACTAGTAAAAAATGACCTGCTTTGTCTCTTCTGATAAGCTTAGGCTTGAAGTCTAATTTATCTGATATAATGGTTGCTACTTCAGCTTGTCTTCGGGTACCATTGTCATGGATTACCTTACTCCAGCCCTTCACCTTTAGCTTGTGGGCATCTTTGCTTGTTAGATGTGTTTCTTGCAGGCAGCATATAGATGGATTCTGGGTTTTGATCCATTTTGCTACCTTGTGCCTTTTTATTGGGTAATTGAGACCATTTATATTCAATGTGATTATTGAGAGATGATTTTTAATTCCTAACATTTTGAGTTTTGACTTCTATTTTTGGTGGAGTTTATTCTTCTTTGCTTAGTTGTTTGCTTCCTGGAAATTATTGTTTCTCTGGTTTTGACGTTTACTGGTTAGTTCTTCTTTGTAGTTAATCTCTTTGAGTATTTTCTCCAGTGCTGGTTTGGAAGACATAAATTCCTTCAGTTTCTGTTTGTCATGGAAGGTTTTTATGTCCCTGTCAATTTTAAGAGAGAGTTTTGCTGGTTAGGAGAATCTTGGCTGCAAGTTATTTTCTTTCAGGGTTTGGAATATATTACTACAGCCTCTCCTGGCTTTCATGACTTTATTCAGGAGGTCTGGAGTGATTCTAATTGGCTTGCCTCTAAATGTCACTTGGACTTTTACTTTTTCTGCCTTTAAAATTCTCTCCTTGGCCTCTACATTGGTCAACCTGATTATTATGTAGCGTGGTGATCCTCTTCTTTGGTCTTGTATTGAGGGAGTTCTGTATGTTTCTTGCACCTGTGTGTCGACTTCTCTTTCTCTGTTTGGAAAATTCTCTGATATTACTTCTTTGAAGAGATTGTTTATTCCAAAAGTTTTAACTTCTAATCCCTCTTTTATGCCTATTATTCTTAGGTTAGCTCTTTTAAAATTGGCCCAGATTTCCTCGAGGTCCAATTCATACTGATGTATTTTTTTTTAAATTATGTACTATAGATTCGTTTTTGGCATGGTCATCTTCTAAGAGTGATATTCTATTTTCCATGTGATCTAATCTGCTGTTTATAGTTTGTATTGATGCCTTCATTTCAGTTATTTCGTCTTTCACTTCTTTCAATGCTTCTTTTTGGTTCCTTTTCATGTCATCAAATTCTTTGTTTATTTGTTCTTTTATTTCTTCCTTTATTTCTCTAAAGCTTTGCCTACATTCTTTCTGAAAATCCTGTATTGTTTCTAGTATTAAAGATCTGAATTGTTCTTCTGGTTGTCTCTGCCATTCTGGGTTGGTGATATCTGTTATTGAGGAGTTGTGGTAGCTCGTTGTTTCTTTGCTATTTTCCCTTCCCATGGTTCACCTATTCTTAGATTTTTTTCTTTGCTGCTCTTGTAAGTTTTCTTGTCCAATCTCTGTAGGGGGGGTTAGAGGTGTGTGAAAGTATATATAGGGACAGGTTGTAATCAGTGATAAAGGTTGGGTGAGAAGTCCCAGTGATGAATGCAGGGATAGGGTAAAGAAGAGGTATGTTCCAGCCGAATAAGAGTGTGTAGAGGTGATATATTGTGAAGATTAGTGATAGTAGATATGTCAGGAGATTCTGGTAATCAATATAGAGTTTTGAGTGTGGTAGTATGAGATAGTCTTGATATGAGACAGGAAAAAAAGAAAAAGAAAAAGAGAAGGGATTGAGGTACTGAGTTGAGGAGAGGAATATAGGGGAGAGAGAGGGAGGAGAAGCTTGTAAAAGGGAAAATGAGGAGATTCAACAAGCTAAGCAAGTTAAAACAATGCAAGCAATCATCCAAACAAACATAAGTAAATCAAGGCAATACAGAAAGGAAACTGAGTAAAACTCAATAAAATTTAACACCAAAAACAAACAAAAAAACCTCCAAAATGTAAAAACAGCAACCAACCACTAGAAAAATACCCTGCTAGTTCGTAAGTATAGAGCTTAAATTTTCAAGTGTGTCTCTATCATTTTTATTTGCTGTCAGTGCAGGCAGGGGGTTTCATTGGTGCCTCTCCCGCCGCTGGCTTATGTCTCTGGGCTCTCCACAGGGCCTGACTGTGTCTCTCTCTTTGCCTTTGCTGATGACAGGGCAGTCTAAATGCCAGGCCTTTTCAGATGCCCTATGTGCACCTGTAGAAGGGTGGGTGCCTGTGTCTATCCTTCTTATAGGAGCTCCCGCACCTCAGGGGCCCAGTACAACTTACAGGTCCCTGCTGCTCGGATTTCCGTTGTTGCCTGCTTCACCTCTGGTCGCTAGGGGCGCAAGACGACAATGGAGGTTTGGATAGCTGGCAGGACGTTGGTTGGGAGATATCGTCCCCCTTGCTGGACCTCTGCCCGCGAGGCTCCAAGGAGAGACGACAATCACGCATAGCCGGTGCAGGCTTCTTTATTTTCTCCACATCAAAACCAGAAATTTCTTCTTTCTTTTTTGTTTGTTTTTTAGATAGTTATTTTCACTGAGTGGAATATAATGTCAATAGCATTTTGACTTGCATTTTTCTAATATGTAATTATATTGAGCTTTTTTTATATAGTAACTGACCATTTGTACTTCTTTTGTTAATTGGCAGGTCCCTTTTGATTATCATTAAAATGTTAAAGGGAAAGGTTTGATTAGGAATATTTCATGTGCAATGAAGACAGCCACTAGATAACTGGAGGGATCTTTTATATGTTTAAAAGCAAAGTGGGGGAGTAAAGCTTAAAAAAATACTGCTGTATAATGTTGGCATTGTTAACTCACTTTATCTATATCTGATATCTAAAATGTACAAAGTTAATTTAGGTTGTATATCACATAGCTATTAAAGAGATAAATACAGTAAATTCCACATATTCTTTGATCAATGATATGAGAAATAAATTGCTAATATATGACTATCTATACTTCACTGAAAATGTGGAACAAGCAACGACCACAATATAAAAATGCATTGTCAAGTTTAAAATCATTCATTTTCTGTATTGATTAATATGTAGTCTGCCAATATTGATTACCTTACTTCTAAACTGCAATTTCTCTTTGTTTCAGTTAATTAGATTCTTTTGAAATTATATTTCTCCATGTACATGTCATTTTGTCAGCCTAAGTATGATCCAAAAGAATTAAGATCATATTAAATAGGACAACTGCTGAAGGGAAAATAAGAGAAAGAAAACATAATGAATAAATGAAGAGTTTGTAAAAATTCAATGACTCAGTGGTGCTAGGTTCCAAGGAGCATTAAAAGAGGTAGCTAGTTTTCACTAGTTTTCTGGTTTGGCCTGCATAAGGTATTATATTTACATTGTAATTTCTTCTTTCTGAGAAAATGTTAGAATGAGTTAGAACCCAGTCTAAGTACATAAATACATGATAATATTAGCAACAACAGAAATAATAATGGTTTGGTTTCAAGGAGTTCCTTCTTTGAGAGAGAAGAAACACGCTGAGTATTTTCCCTTCCTAAATAGAGCAAAAGATGGAAATTTTTAAAGACTCTAAGACCTTAATTAGTATTTGTACATTTTTTTCAGTTCATAAGAACTGTAATAGCCCAGAGTTTTATACAGAAGATTCAACAAATAAGGACTTTTTGAAAGTATGTTTTTGACAAAATGTTTGGAATATACAAAAATTGTTGAATATACATCCTAGTCATGGTGTTTAATATAAATTAAATACTTATGGAGTACAAAATTATATACAGACTATTATTAGTATACTTATAGTGACTTCTATGTTTCTTCCATTTCCCAGATTCTCACTTTCTCTGTGCCATCTTTGACAAAAATCCCACAAATATGAATTATTTTTCTATTTTGGTCAGGCTTTTCTCCTTAGTAGCATTGTCACATATGTTAGCATATTTCATATAACATATTATTTAGTTCTGATTGTATATAGTCATTATAAATATGATTTCATATTGTATAGAATGTTCATGGCTGGAAATTTTTAAATTCCAGTTAGAATATACTTATAAGATTCATAATACCATGGTTAATTTTCTTTTAAATGTATATTACTTCAGTTGGGTACATGTAACTGTTTATAGAATAGTAAGCTCTAAAAAATATAGTGGGTCATTGTAATATTTGCAAATTTCTACACTAAAATTCTATCTGAAGTTTTAAAAAATGTAAAAGAACCATTTTTGTGCACTAACTTATTTAAGAAAAATACAAATGACATATTAGGAGGTATAAAAATTCTATCACAATTAACTAAAATATGTGATTTAAAAGTTCATCCTGACCCAAGTAACAGGAATATGTTGCCTGGGTATTTAAAACAACCATAGGAAGAGTCATTAACAACTGTACTTTTTTGTACCATAATTATTTAAAATATGAATTATTTAATGCTTTGATGGAACTCAGAACTGTAATCATAAGTGACAAACTATGATATTGATTCTTTATTATTATTTCATCCAGAAATATTCTATATTATTAAAATATGTGCTAAAATATTATCTCTTTAGATCTTACAGGATAATTCAGGATGATAAAAATACATGTTTTTATTCATGAGTATTTCATAATTAAATTCTATTCTGCTTTAAAAAATGTGCATGTCCAAAATAAAGAAGATTTGACAAATCTTATTCCTTTGGAATCTATCTGATATTTAGCTCTGGGGTTGATATGCAGTCAATTGGATAATGTGACTCATACTTACTGGAGAGAGCTGTTTTTCAAGTATACCTGTATGATAGAAAAGCACTGCAGTTATCCATCTAAAAATACTTTATCAACAGAAAAAAATGGCAGTGATAATTTTTCTTTAATAAAGTAGACCAACCATGCTTAATAAAAAAAAATGATGCAAAGTTTCAAATATTCATATGAATGCATCTGTAACTCTATGGGATTCAGAGAACATGAAAATGTTGACTTGTTTGGATAAATGTTGACTTGTTTGGATAAACAATATAAATATACTAAAATAAAATACATTGCAAAATGAAATCAGTAAAATGCGTTAAAAAATATTCTCAAAAGTTACCTTCCTGGCTGGATCCTGACTAGACCTTTATTAGTTGTCTAAGGAACTTAAATTCTGATTGAACAGATGAGAAAATTAGGCTGGAGGGGCTGTCTCTGTGTATTCTCTATCTCTGTGATGCAGTCTCCCAGGGCTAATGTGAATCTGTAATTTTGTGTATTCTTCACTCCAGACTCTCCCTCTCATCTTTCTTCTAGCTTTTCATTCACTGAAACACCACGAAGCACTATTTCCATCACTTTATCAGCTAAAGACTCTGTGTGCATTGTAACTACCTCCCATTAATGTCTCACTTATCTGAAGCTGATAGATTCACAGAAAGGCATGCATTAGGATGGTGATTTCTCTGAACAACAAAGAACACATCTTCCACACTTACAAAAAAAAAAAAAAAAGGAAATTGTGTGTCAAGCATCCAATGTATGGAAATAGAAAGTTCAAAATGTGGAAGATCACTAAAAACTGAAATAGTTTTCAAAAATGAATCTTGATTCTACAGAGTTTCTAGTTTTGTATGGCCTGAGCACCAATCAAATGTGAACAACTGAATATATAGAACAATAATCTAATTCACTTTTGTACAGTAACAAAAGACAAGACTACCACCTACAAAACCTATGAAAATGACAAAATTGCATGGAGCCTAAACTAAATATGATATGTTTTGTCAAAGATTTTTAGGTTATTTTTAAATATATGTTATTTAAAATAACATTTTTGCTTCCCTTACATGTACTCACATCTTTTACTAATATACAACATGTGGAATTCATGGAAAGAAAATTTTGAAAGAATGCCAAAGTTATAGATTTATGTTTTAAATGAAGTTTGCTATTGAAATACTTCTAAAATGGGGAAGATTAAAATGATCAATTTTGCCATATGCATGTTTGAAAATGTCACAAAAATATTATTTTGTAGAGTTAATCACAGTTAACAATTGTATTTTGTTGGTGCATTGGAATGATACACCTTTATGAGGTACAGGATGGTAGGGGCATACATGTACACCTCACTCATTAGCTCTTCCTCAATTCCCACTATTTCCCTCTCCACTTCCACCTTCTTGAATTTGGCTCAGTGATTGACTTTGATTTGCTTGTGAGTTGTGGTGTTTTGTTTTTTTTTAAAGACAAGTACCAAACATAGAATGGAGAGTTTCTTATACCCTTTATTTAGTTATTTCTGACTAGATATGCTACATTGTAAATGCTAAGAGATTAATAATATCAGTACCTTACCATTGTTGACTGAACTCTGGAACTTATTTTCACTTCCTAAGGTTATTTTTTAAAATATATGATTATTGAGTTCTAGAATCCAGTCAATGATATTACACTGCATTTATTAATCAATTTTCTTTAGTGCTCATGGTCCGTGAGATTTTATCAGCCTTTCCTTCACTTTTTTGACTTTGAATGTTTTAATGATTATTCCTCCACTATGGTGTGTCTTATGTCTTCTTCAGGTATACTTTAGGTTAAATTTCCTTCTTTATCCCATTACATAAGATGCATCTTGTAAAAGGATTTTCATTTATAATTAGATGCATGTATGGATAGACAGATCATTATGTTTTTTGTTTGGAAATAATGTCTTGCTAAGTTGCTGAGTCTGTCCTCAAACCTGTGATTCTCCTGTTTCCACCTTCCAAGTACTGAGATTACAGGCGTGTACCACCATGGCCAGCTCTATATAGATCATTATAATTACAAAGGGTTAGGTACAAAGATACCCTTAGTTCTATTTGCACCTAGAAGTTTATCACCAATATATTCTAATTCCTAAATACTATTCTCCAATAAAATTAATTTTTCCTTTGGAAAGATACCCAGGAGTAGTAGAGATGGATAGTATGGTCGATCTATTCCCAGTTTTCTGAGGAGTCTCTACACAAACCTCCATGGTGGCTGCAACAATTTTCTACCCCACATCATGTCCAGCATTTACTGTTGTTTGACTTTTTTTTTCACCACTGGGGACTGAACCCAGGGACATTCTATCCCTGAACTATAACCCTAGTCCTATTTTTTATTCTTTATTTTTAAACAGGGTCTCACTAAGTTGCAGATGGTCTCACTAAATAGCTGAGACTGGTTGCAAACCTGGACCCTCCAGTCCCAGCCTCCCAAGTACTGGGATTACAAGTGTGTGCCACCATGCCTGGCTGTTGTTTAACTTTTTGATGATTGCCATTCTGATTGGGGATAGATGGAATCTCAGGGGAGTTTTAATTTGTATTTTCCTAGTTGCTAATGATGCTGAACATTTTTTCATGTATGTGTTGGCCTTTGTGAAGTATCTAATTATTTCAATTTCCCATTTCTTGATTGGGTTATTGTTTTTTGTTAATGTTGACTTTTAAGTAATTTGTATATTCTAGATATTAGTCCTCTATCAGAAGCAAAGATCTCCAATTTTGTAGATTCTCTCTTTAGACTCTTGATGGTTTCCTTTGATGAGCAGACATTTTTTAGTTAATTCTATCCCATTTATTAATTCTTCTTTAATTTCCTGAACTTTGAGGGGTCATATTGAGAAAGTTTATACCTGTGCCTAAATTTTGTAATGTTAGACTTATGTCCTCCTCTAGTAATTGTAAAGTCTCTGATCTAATTTACAAGTCTTTGAACCATCTTGACTTGACTCTTATGCAGGGTGAGAGTGAGGGTTGAACATAGATACAAAAATTCTAAACAAAATACCAGTGATACAAATTTAAGACCTTATAAAGGTCTTAAATCTACTTACTTATTTTCAGCCTTCATCTAGATGTAATGGCCTTTTAGAATTTTCAACCCATATCTTTGTGAATAACAAATTTACCAACTACATTACAATGTTTATGAAACATTCGTATTGACTTACATTTTCCTTTCAAATATTGCTATTCAAATTACCTAGTTCACTTCCTTATTTTTTGGTGTAAGCACTTTAGTGAAGTGATATTAGGCATTTAAAACACTGTTAGATTCATTTATTAGACCCTCCATGACATCCTGAAATTTTCCTTTACTTTATCACTTTTTTCATTTTATTTATTATGTAGTGTGTGTGTGTGTGTGTGTGTGTGTGTGTGTGTGTATGTGTGTGTGTTACTGAGGATTGAACCCAGGCCATTCTACCTCAAAGCTATACCCCTAGTCAGTCATTTATTTATTTATTTAGTTTTGATTGTTTCAAAACCAGGTCTCTCTAGATTGCTGCGAATCTTGCTGTGTGGCTGAGGGTGGCTTTAAACCTGTGATACTCCTGTGTCAGCCTTACAAGTATTGGGGCTACAGGGATGTGCTACTATGCCCTGGCCTCCTTTATCTTTTTAAAAAATTTCCATGAACTAAAATTCACCATGATTTAGACAGGACCATGTTTTTTGACAAGTGCATGAAAGATCCATACAGAAAAACTTCAGTTTACATGAAGAACCATACAGAAAAACTTCTGTTTACACTAAAAAAAAAAAATACAATTTACACATACTACTTCCATTTAGAATTCTGTGTTGTCGTTCTCTTTGCCAGGTAGATTTATGTTCCTCCTTTAACATTCAGCAAAGCCACAGCTTTCTTGCTGAGACTACTGGACTCAGAAGACTTTGGGATCTCCTGCCTCTAAGCTCTATTTTTGCTGTGTGTAGTGTGTATGCCAGCTGACCTTTATGTTTTCATACTTAGCCCAACAGTTCTGAAACAGAACCTGTATGTTTCATGGCTAATTTCTCCATAAGGTAAAAGCTATGGCCATGTATGATTCTTCTTCTTTCTTTTGGTGCAAGAAACTCTTTTAGCCTTCCCTTTTTTGTTATTTATTATTCTGGTTTTTTTTTTTTTTTGTACTAGGAATTGAACTCAGAGGCACTCTACCTCCGAGCTATACCCCCAGCCCTATTTTTTATTCTTTGTTTTGAAACAGGGTCTCACTAAATTGTGGAGTGCCTCACTAAGTAGCTGAGGCTGGCCATGAACCCGGATCCTACACTCTCAGCCTCCCAAATGCTGGGATTACAAGCGTGCACCACCATGCCCAGCTTTATTCTATGGTTTTTAAAGATAGTGCTTATTATCAATTCTCAGGCCACTCCTTCTACAATGATATTAAATACTAATATTCACAGATACTCTGTTCTTAGTCTTTAGAAAACATAATCTTCCTAAGATTCTCAGTTTTTTAAATAAATCTGCCAACTCTATACTAATAATCAATAAAAATTTGCCTTCATTCAAAACTCGGCTGCAGACTTGGATGATTTTGTATTCAACTACACACAGGAAACTCCTTTATACAAATAACATAATCACATTATTACCTAAAAACATTTCTCCTGACTCTGTTCTTCCTACTATATTAACATAGTGATTAATCAAATAGTAAGTATGTATAATACTAAATCTGATAACGAGATAATAACTTTCAAGTACAAACTTTGTATAGTACCTTAGCAATTAACACTTTTCTATATAGTCCACTCTTTATTATTATACCTTCACCAACAGTGATTTAATCCCATAGTAATAATTAATATATCAATCCTATCAAGCTTTTATCATTCATTTATCCTTCATCTACCAATATCCACATTTATTATCACATCCAAAATAAACATTATACATGGTTACAATTTTCCTTGTGGTTACCTTGGTGTTCCTTCCTATATTGTGGCATTGATTTGCACATTTGAAAGAGGAATAAATAAATTATCACTAAATCTATCATAAAATAACATTAATATTTAGTCTTTCCTTAACTCAAAAATACCCCTCTTCAATGTTGCTGTTAGTTATTAATTCATTCTCCTAAAAGATGATTTTCTCTAATGGACTTTAAAATTGTCTAACTGATACTATTTAAGTATTGCCTTGGAATAACAAATTATAATGTTTTTCCTTGAATTATTTTCACATGTAGAGAAATTATCCTGTACTATGCAATTTGAATAAAAGTGAAATACTTTCTATTAAGATAAAATTTTTAAAAAATATTTATTTATGTGTCTGTGTATAAGCATTTGGCAACAGGTTATGTTTCTCTTTGATAATATTAATTTCTTGTTTTGGGACTCATATTCATTAGTGGTTTGAAGACTTTCTTGATCCAATTGCTATTATTATTTATAAAAAGCTGGGTGTGGTGGCTCACGCCTGTAATCCCAGCATTTGGGAGGCTGAGACTGGAGGATCTGGGTTCGCGGCCAGCCTCAGCTACCTAGTGAGGCACTCTGCAACTTAGTGAGACCCTGTTTCAAAATAAACAATAAAAATAGGGCTGGGGGTATATCTCAGAGGTAGATTGCCCCTGAGTTCAATCTCCAGTACTGAAAAAAAAAAAAAAAAAAAAGACTGGTGAGTCAAACTGTAGCATGGTATATTTTCTTACAGATTCAGAATTGTATCTGAGAAGAAATTGCATAAAAATTTAGAGAGGCAAAGCACATGCATATAAATCTGGGTAAGGAGTATACAAATATTGGGACTTTCCAGTTGAATGCATTAAGGGGCTGGCTAGTACCTGGTTGAATTACACTGGAGCTCAAAGAGAAAGGAAATATGAGTGTCCTGATAGACATGCCTATTAATTTTAAAAATTTCAATTTTTAAAATAGCTTTCTCCTTACAGAATAATTAAGAAGACAATACACAGTTTTCACATATAATTCCTTTTATTATTTATATTTGATATTGAGATGGAATATATATTATAATTAATAAGCCATGTTGATACATTATTATTAAGCCTATAATTTATGTATATTTTCTTAATTTCTACCTACTTTTTTTTTTGTTCCAGAATATAATTGCATTTAGTTTTCATGTGTCTTTAGGCTATTTTTGTCAATTCTCATTGTTTCTAGTGACTGATAGTTTTTGCAATTAACTTTTATAATATTACTTCAGTAACTACTTCAAAGAATAACTCTATTTGAAAAAATCACATTATGATTTCTCTCGATTATTATGATAGTAAAGATTTTTACATAAAAATCATTCCATTTACATGTCAAGAGGCTTCAGAGGGAAAATAAGATACAAGCCTAATAATTACATAGTTCCATAGAGGAATACAATTTTACACCCTCTCTTACCTGGCCTTAGGCAATATGAGGCAATTTAATAATTTGTTCCTAGTGAGCTCTTTATTTATTATACACTTCACTTCCAATTCTATAAAAAGATGAGAATGGCAGTTTAATGATATTTTTCTTTCAACACATGCAAGCATTTTACAATTTTTTCTCTTAAAATCAAGCCAATAATTTGAGACATGAGGAGTCTGTAAGATCAAATTCTACATGCCTCTCCTTTACATGATCTTCACATAAGGGGTAATTTACTCTCTTTGATGTTTTATTTTTAAAAGAACTATGAGAAATAAAAGTTAAAAAATGAATGATGATTTGGAATTATTTCATCCTACCTGGACAATTGCTGTAAGGATGACCCACAGAACTCATGTCCATCAGCAGCACTAATGCATTAATTACCTAGTAAATGTCTGGAGAGTAAATACACGGGATGCAGAAATGAATAGAAATGGCCTTTTTCCAGGGAAGACCACCCTGCCATGAATCTTTCCAGCCAAAAGTTATTATTGAGTGCTTTCTCTATGTTAAAATCTGTGACAGGCCTTAAAATTTTAAGGAATAGCTGTCCTCAGGGAGCTTGCAACTGGTAGAGGGGACAGAAATTATCTCAAAATGTTATGTTTTATTCAAAAATATGTTCTTTGCTGTAGGTATAAAATCGGGATAGAGACTAAGTCTGCTCAAAAAGAAAAGTCTAATGTACATTTACACCTCAAACCTTAATTATGATAAAGAAATATATGCCCCCATAAGTTGAATTAACCTGCCCTTTACGGTTTTGTGCCAGAAATTTTCTGGGATAAAAATCAAAGTTGCGTGTTTGAATTTTGGCCAAGATATGATTTCTCTGATGCAGATGGCACACCCACGCAGTAGCCTGGTGTTCTTCCGCTTGCCACCCTGACAAATGAGCACAACAAGAGTAAGTGAAATTTGATTAGCAAGTCTTCCTTTTTAAACAGATGTTATACCCAATATAAATTATTCTTTTTAGAATTTCTAACATATGCCAAAGTATTTATCACAGATTAACTGCATGAACTTGCATGCTATTACCAAACTTTCTGAGTGTGAAAATGGGTGGATGCATTTTTTACAGCTCTGTTCAAGAGACATAGGAGAATTTGTAATTGTAATTCAGATAAAAAGCTATATTTAAAAACCTAACAAAATATTATGTGAAGAAAATGAAGCATGTCCTACTTGTTCTGCTATTTTCCCTTTTTGAAAGGTAATTGGTGCTGAAAAATACTACTTAGAATTAATGTACTTTGCCTTACATTTGTACCTTAACCCAAATGACACTTAACATTTTATGAGTCTTGCTAAAAATATTTATATCTGCTCTTCTCTTGCTTCTGATTGTCACATATACTTCAAAAGTGGGTCTTTAGTCACAGACATTTCCTAAAGCACTATATTTGAATTCATTTTCTGTATTGTTCCTTTTTTGAGCATGCTTCTGAATCAAATCTTGTGTTTTCTCAGCATCAGATAATTTAAATGTAACAATTAAAACAGCACTTTAAAAAAATGGTTATTTTTCTGTGTCTGGTGTTACTTTATGTCTCATTTTAAAACATGAAAATATGCATAGAAAAGATTTAAATTCTTGTACTGTTATTAATATTTCCCATAATATTACTCAAATTTGCTTCCTATCTTAATGTTAATGTTTTCAGAATATAAGCAATAAAGTCCATACCATTCAAAAAAGGCTGGTTATGAACATCAGATATTACCTGTTTTACTGGTACAACCTCTGAGATTAATTCTAATTTTGGGCTCTACCAGAAAATGCTAATGCAAAACAGTATATTCTCTTACCATTTTATTCTATAGATATCATCTTTATTTTTAAAGAAATTCAAATGGGAAAAATCGATATCAAATTTATATTACTTCCATATAAAACCTGGATTGAGCCTAGTGAGGTTATAGTTACCATGGTTACAGAAGTCTGCTCTTTAAACAGTTTCTATCCTAACTATTCTTTCACTTTTACTGAGTGATTTCTTCAAAAATAGGACTTAGGGGGTGTAGCATTGAGAAACTTTATTTCCTATAAGGATACATATCTAAATAATTTGTTAGGAATAATTCTGGTACATTGAAGTTAATTAAACAGAGGTGTATATAAATTTCTTTATAGCACAGTATCCCTTCAATAAGCAGGCAAGTGTGGGAAAATATAAATTAATAAATTCCTAACAAGAGAACTCTAGTGATGCTGGAATTAATGCAAACATATTTTCTATTTAGGAATATATGTAAAAATATCTTTCAAAACAGTGAGGCTGATTAGAAAACTTATTCAAAACTTTAAACTGGGTCATATCGTAAGTTCACTCCCATTCGTCTGAGGATCCTCCATACTGTTTTCCACAGTGGTTGCACAAGTTTGCAATCCCACCAACAATGTATTAGGGTTCCCACTTCTCCACACCCTCGCCAGCAGGTGTTGTTGTTCGTGTTTTTTATGATTGCCATTCTGACTGGAGTTAGGTGAAATCTCAGGGTAGTTTTGATTTGCATCTCCCTG
>PVLC010009980.1:0-12776 GCA_004027655.1 Graphiurus murinus
CTGGGGCATTCTACCTCCGAGCTATACCCCCAGCCCCATTTTTTATTCTTTATTTTGAAACCGAGTCTCACTAAGTTGCGGAGTGCCTCACTAGGTAGCTGAGGCTGGCCGCGAACCCGGATCCTCCGGTCTCAGCCTCCCGAATGCTGGGATTACTAAGGGTCTTTTTCAATCACTACCATGTTGACAAAACATAAATTAAGCATTGTACCAGGAACTTACATTTTAAATAGATTAATTCAAGTATACATTTTAATTTTACTTTTTAGTAGTAACAGGGAATGAATTCAGTGGTGCTCCACTCCCTTAGTTAAATCTTAATCCCTTTTTATTTTGAGATAAGGTCTCCTGAAATTGCTCAAGCTGGACTTGAACTTGTGATTTTCCTACCTCAGTCTCCTGAGTATCAGAGATTACAGGTATGTGCCACTGTGCATGGCTTGCTACTTTAACTTTAATTAAGTAGGATGAATCATATTTTAAATTATATTTAACCCCTTTATATACTAGAGCTAAATTTTTGCATATAATCATGAGGGTTATATAATCAAAATATAACAATATAATAAATCAAACATCTGAATAGAACTTTAAATTCGATGTGCAAGTGGAGTTTGAGAAAAACTATGTGATATTAGCTGATGAAGCATAAAAATTTGTTTCGACTTTAAAATTATATAAGGAATTAAAATCTTAGTTCTGAAAAACGCCTGAGGGCGAGGCAGGTAAAGAAGGAGGTCATGGACAGCACCCTAGCAACTTGTAACTGCTTCAAGCAGAGGAGCTGTCCTTATATTCTTATCAGAATTCATAGGAAGTGTTCATTTTCAAAAATAAAAATATATATATTTTGGTTTAAAAGAAAAGTTTGAGCATAACCAAGTTTAACCTAAGCTTTCCTTCTTGTTGATAAGAAATGCATACAGTAATTTGAATTAAATAGTGCAATCTTACAGTTTTCCCTTGATATTCACAGGGCATTGGTTCCAGGATGCCTGAGGATACCAAAATCCTCTGCTCACGTCTCTTAAATAAAATAGCATTATATTTGCACATAACCTATGCACATCTTCCCATGCACTTTAAATCATATAATACCAATGCAATGTAAATATTGTGTAAATAACTATTACACTATATTGTTTAGGGAACAAGTACAGAAAGAAAAGTCTACGTGTTCATTATAGATGCAATTACTTTTCTGAATATTTCCAATCTGCAGTCATCCAATGTGCCAATGTGGATCCCGTGTATATGGAAGGCTCACTGTATTTAACCTTTCATATTTTATTTTCATCACATAATCTTTCAAAGAATAATATATCACAAAATTAGCCTGAATGCCCATCATCTTTTTCTAAACTCATTTTTACTGGTTTTTTTTTCTTTCTTTTTAAAAATTCTATCCTGAAATTATGTAAATCATGTGAAGTGGAAAAAAGAATACTATGGGTACTTTCTAGTAAACCATTCAGATTTATCTCTGCCTTTCTCCATTTTTGAGATATTTTATAACTTTTTTTATTTTTCAGTACTGGGGATTGAACTCAGGAGTATGCTACCTCCAAGCTATACCCCTGAACCTATTTTTTTTTTTCTTTATTTTGAAACAGGGTCTCACTAAGTTGCAAAGTGCCTCACTAGGTAACTGAGGCTGGCCACAAATGTGGATCCTCCGGTCTCAGCCTCCCAAGTGCTGGGATTACAAGCGTGTGCCACCATGCCAGGCTATAACTTTTTAAATTATAGAATACTTATAGAAAAGTGAAGTTTGTCTGTTGAATATGCACTTGATTGTTGTCCTATAAATATTTACTGGTTCTTAATCTGTTCATAATCCTATTTCAGTTTCCTGTGCAGTTCTTGGAAGTTTCCTTTCAAAGAGCTGTGCATTAGTGGTTCCTCTTTTACTTAATGAATTAAATAAAAGCTTAGACATATGTCTGTTTTATATTTACATGTATCATGATTTTATCTTTTTCTAAAAACAATCAACACATTTCAATTCTTAGCCTATTTCATTCAGTCTTCTGCTCTTACCTCTCAATGGAAACTGACTTTGAAATATTTATTTTCTATTAATCAAAGCAAACGGCCATCTATAGTCTATCTCCAATTTGACCTCTGCATATTTTATTTATATCACTGATCATTTTAAAGACTCTTTCTTACTGTGAATTCTAGAATATCATATTAATTATTTTTTCCTTCATGGTCACTACCCCTAATGCCCAATAGCATTAGCCTTATGTGATTTTTTATTAATTTTTATGTTCACTTTTCAGATTTATTAAAATTACCATATACACTTATCACCATCTCCAAGGTCATGTGTATCTAGCTTGATAGTAGTGGTGTTTCTCATGAAAGTACCCTTGTCCATTATCTGGACCAGTAAATACTTTTCTGCAGGGAGATTTTTTTTTTTCCTGTGTTTCAACTATATACGGAAAACCATCAAATCTGTTTTCTGGCTATGAAAGTTTTTAGGAATCCAGAACAATCTAATACCTTATTTTCACCAATAAAGACCTCTGATCAGTTGTTCATCATTTCATGCCAGATCGTCATCAACTGTGAAAGGTCTAGATTTTACTCTACATGCAAGTTGATAAGTGAGGTTGACATAATGCATAGGTGCTGCTGGAAAAACAAAAACACTACACCTGAATTGGAAACAAAGGACTTTATTATTTATGGTATAGCTGACCACACAAGTTTGCTGTTCATGTGAGTCCTGCTTGTTCCCCAGGTTTCAGGGGAGGAGATGTGGAAGCAAGCTCAAATGGATGCTGTGCACACGGTAGATTTGTATCCCAATTAAGGAATCTCAAGCTCAGGAAACTCATATCTTTAATAAGAGGCTGAAAGAAAACCTGCCCAACATTTGTCCCAGAGGAAGACATTATCTTCACTATATTGAACAGTAAACACATCTGCTCTCTACTCAGCAGGGAGACACCATCTCTAACTTTCAAGAACACTCACAATTTTTTTTAAGTCCAAATAAATGTCACCATACCCTCTCCTTAAAAGATGTGCAGACACATAGACACATGAAATACATAGGTAGGACTAACTCTCAAACAAAAATATATACAATCCTTGAATAAGCAGCTATAGTGTGTATATAAAATGTCCCCTGGAAAGGCTCAAGTATTGGCAATTCAAAAGTGTTTAAAGATGAAATCATTGAATCATGATGTTTCTAATCTCTTTAGTTTATAAATCCATGATCGACTAATGGATTTATTAGGTAGTGACTTCTGTGGGTAGGGTGTGGCTGGAGGAGGTAGGTCACTGAGGATGTAGCCTTGGGAATTATACATTTGCCTTCCTGCCTGTGCCCTCCCTTCAGTCTTTTTCTGCTTCCCACTGCTATGTCCTGAGCTCTACACTTGTGACCCATCATAACATGGACTGAAATCTCCAGAACTATGAGCAAATAATTCCTCCTTCCTCAAAGTTGTGGTTGCCAGATATTTTAGGTTAGGGTAGTGAGAATGCTGAGTGCAACATAAGCATTTGTGAGCAGTCTGAAATTATTCCCATCTAATTTCTTTTGCACTGTTTCTTCCCCAGAGCAAGCAGTGAATAAACTTTACATGTCATACATAAGGAACTAAGTATAGGGAATTAGATAAATTATTGATGACTATTACTCTGGTGAAGAGATAGAGATTAGAATTAATTCATTAGTTTCTCATCCCATGTTCTTAAAGTTGGATTTCATGATGTACTATCATTGCTATTATTTTTAAAAGGGGAGAAATTTCCGAAATGAAACACAAGCAACCCCAGAAATCAACAAACAAAAATGAGATTAGAGTACTCTGATCTAATAACTACTCAACTTTCCAAGAATAATGCCTTCTGTTAGTTGACAGAGAAGAAAATGTACCTAAAGGATATTTTCAGCATCCTCAGCTTGGAAATGATCATTAGGAAAAAAGAAAAGTTGGTAAAGTATGAAAATATTTTGCTTCAAAATAAAGGAAAAAATTTAGTTATCATTAAAATTTCCAACCCTATATTTATTCTACATGCAGTTAAAGTCAAGAATTCATTCGTATGTGAAATAAAAGAGAAAAATAAAAGGAAGTTCATCTAGATTAAGTAGAGATATTTATAAAAGTAATTTTTAGATTACACTTGGTGGCACATGCCTATAATCCTAGTACTTGGGAGGCTCAGACAGGAAGATCTCAGGTTTGAGGCCAGCCTCAACAACTTAGCAAGAACTTGTTGCAAAATATGAAAAGAAAAAAAAATGGCTGGAATTAAAGCTTATAGGTAAAATGCCCCTAGGTTCAATCCCTACTACAAAACAGATAATTTTTAAAGGAGAATATAATGTTAGAACTTAGTTATATATTAAAAAGTGAAGAAGAGAAAAAGCTAAAATAAAGTACAAATTTTGGAAAAATATATGAATATTAAAAAAGAAATGAAGGACCAGTCAATAAAAAATAATAGATATAATAATAATGAATCATGAAATAAAGCATATTTGTAAAAAATATTATGAGTAACTACAGATCCCTGTAACTCAAATTTGTAATTTTTAATGGAGTAGTCTCTTTATTTAAGTCAACTTTTAAGGGTATTACAAGTTAGTTGAAAGTTTAAATTATTTTTGTAATAATTCACAGAGTAAATTTCACATTGAAATTGATTTAAAATGATAAGAATACAAGAAAACTTTGCTTTTTAAAACAAACATCCTAAAACAGCTACCTTTTAATATAAAGTTGGGTAAAATTTATTGCATTTTAAAGATTAGTGATAATAGAAAATATGAAGAAGAACTTAGAATAAGCATTAACATAAACATAAAATATCAAATATAGAGCTTAAAATATTAAATTTTACTCAAGTCAAAATCATGCTAATATCTTACAAACATACCATAAAATTTTAAAAAAAATTACATTGAATAAAATAGCATTAAATTTTGGTAAGAAGCTTAAAAAGAATCAACTTTAGTTAAAGTTGTATATTGATATAAGAAAGAATGAAAGGGTACAATTTTGAGCCTCTATTGTCTAACAAAAAAAATATAAGAAAAAATATGGAAAAATAACCTTTCCTGAAATTTTTCATGAGGGTCACTAAGATATACCAAGTGTTAAAATATGAGAAAATAGCTTAGTCTTCTCTCCTATGGCACAGGCATAAATTAAAAATGAAGCATTTTTTTCAAGCCCAGTTTTTAATCTCTCCCTCAATTCAGAAATCATTATTTGGTGACAGGAACATGCAGAATATATGTAAGTACTACAAGTGAGAAAGAGGAATTGAAGTTCACTTTTAAAACTACAAAATAGTGAACATAACATAGTATAAAGTACAAAAATAACTGCATACATTTGGTGGCTATTTTTGGAATCCTTATAGTTTAAGAGAATTAATAAGGTAATTAAAATATCATGATATGCCCATCATTCTCTTACTTTTCATTTAGTTAATGATTCAGTCTCATTCTCTCCCTCCTTTCCTCCCTCCTTCCCTCCCTACCTCTCCTTCTCAAAGACTAAAGCTAAAAAGTATCAGACACCAAGTGATAGGTACATGTATATCACCTTGAAGTACATTATGATGTGAGACTATAATGCACCAATGAAAATATTAAAAATGCTTTGAAAGGCTCTAAAAATAAATAAATATCATGAAATAAACCAGAAATTAACAATTGTAAGATTATATAAAGATGTTGAGGATTTAGCTCAGTGGTAAAGCATATACCAACCTATGTGTGAGGCCTAGGGTTAAATACTCATCGCCAAAAAAAAATTAAGAAAGAAAAAAAAGTTATATATGTTATTTTAAATATTACATTATACACACATATCTTTGATTTAAGAAGGAATTAGAGGTACCTTAATTAATTACATATGTTCATTAATTAACTAAAAATATACATTAACTGATATAATTTAACCCTCAAGAATCCAAGCATGCTTTGGGGCAGACACATTAAATATTAAGTCAGAAAATATGATAAAGATATCTTTATGGAAATATCTGAGTTATTTACTAATAACAGAATGTTCCCTTAATTGGTTTAATATATTTCTATATTGTGTCCTTTTATAAATTCTACCATTGACTCATTTTATTATTGTTGATCTCAATCTAAAATTCATAAATCTGGGAAAGTGTTTAATATTATTATTACAGGAAGTTGCTTGTAATTGCATGAGGATTTACTATGCAACAGACATCTTTAAATATCTTATTAATCAGAAAGAGTTAAATAGCATTCTCAGTAATTTTTATTTGAATACTTAAATTTAAATCTATAAACCTTTTCCCACTGTTGTGATTTATCTTTAAGGCAATATCTATCTTTTCTCTTTATAAATTCAAATCATTTTTGTATTACAAAGTATTAGAAAGGAGAAATGTTATGAATTCAGAAACTCAGGACCACTGATTAAAGCTTCAATTTTGCAGCCCTCCTGAATTTTAGAGCCTGTCCTTGAGAATTGAATTTTGTGGAAGGAACTCATTTCAAGAGGCTCTTGGGTGGAACAGAGGTAAGCAAATGTCATCCATCACAGGCAATTTTATTACAGACAGTGGGTGATTCAATGAGAATGCTAAGGAATATTTTATGCCATTTTTATGACCTTTGCGTGGCTACATGGATTATATTTTCATTCTTTTCCAGACAGAGCTGGAACCCTAAAAATAGTAGACTGAAGTAGAAGCAGGCAATCTTAAAAATCTTGTGGCTAAAACCACTTTTTCTGATGGATTTTAGCCTTGTATCCACAGCTGAAACTGCTTCCTTTAACTTTAGGCAAATTTATTCAATTTACCCTAGAACTTATGGAGAGCCCCCAGAGGTACCAAAAACTTTCTTTAAATCTGAAACTTTCCTCATCTTCTTATCTGGTGGCTGATTGTTGCCATTTGACCAGAGTCACCATACCTCTGAATGTCAGCCTGAAGTGCTCATTTATTTTGCTGCACTAGCTCAGCAATAACTAAATTCTGTCATTTATTTATTTATTTATTTATTTATTTATTTATTTATTTATTTATTTTTGTAATCATGAACTTTATTCACATAATTGTAGATTCTCAAGCACTTTTAAGAAACAATAAAGTGAGCACCTGTGTACACTTTACCAGTGGTTCCTAATGGTAAAAATTTACAAAATTATTTTATAGTATAAAACTAGGTTATCGATTGGCATTGATACAAATTATGGATTTTATTTCCTAAATTCTGTATGTGTGTGTATTTATAGACATAAATATGATTTTTTGTGCATGTGTGTGTGGTATTGGGAATTGAACCCAGGGGCATTTTACCTCCAATATACACCACTAGCCTCCTTTTTATTTTTTATTTAGAAACAGGCTCTCGCTACTTTCCTAAGTGGTATGCTAAGTTGCTGAGGCTGGCTTCAAACCTGTGAACCTCCTGCCTCAGCCACTCAAGTACTGGAGTTACAGGAATGTGCCTCTATACCAATTTAGGTCTACAAGATTTTAACAAATGGAGTAATGTATCTACTACTATAGTAAATACATCATCAAATAGTTGCATCAACACAAGCACACTCTTCTAATATCTCATGTTCTCTAAATAACTTCCTTGCAGGCATTTCTAACTCTAGCCCCTCGAATTTACTTTTTATAATGCATCTATAAAATGCAAATCTTATTATATAATTCCTCTGGGCAACTACCAGGTAAGCAGATTCCCTAAGTCCCTGACTTTGAATTTACACACTGAAAAAAATTCTGCATGTTACCAAGCCATAAAATTGGAATGAAAAGTTACTAAAATTCGAATGAAATTAAAACTTGTTAATCATATAGACAAGAAATGAAATATTTTATTCTGGCCATTTTCTTAATATGTTATTCAATGACAAGAGACTCATCTACACATTCGGGAGGATGTATAAGCATTCAACTGCAATATTCTGTAAGCTGATAGAATCTATATGGCTCCTCTTTATTTTTATTTTTTGCATACTGAAGTTGAACCCAGAGGGGCTCTACCACTGATCTATATCCTTAGTGCCCCCCCTTTTCTTTTTTATTTTGAGAAAGGGTCTTGCTATGTTGCCCAGGCTAGTCTTGAACTTGTGATTCTCTTGCTTCAGCTACCCAAGTAGCTGGGATTATAGTTGTGTACCATCATCCCTGGAGGATATATGTTACTCTTTATATTTAGAAATATAAAACAAATGGCCTCCCAGATCTTGCTTCCCAGAGTCCTTTCATTCTAGTTAGAAACTGGCAACCAAAGTTAAAAGTCCAAAAACCTAAAACTGCAAAAGAAAAACTACTGCTACTAAAGATGAATTTCTTGA
Organism: Graphiurus murinus; assembly: GCA_004027655.1. Taxonomy (NCBI): domain Eukaryota; kingdom Metazoa; phylum Chordata; class Mammalia; order Rodentia; family Gliridae; genus Graphiurus; species Graphiurus murinus. The sequence goes on from PVLC010009980.1 coordinate 8,337, forward strand.
CTACTGTTATAATTACCAATGTACCTTATAAACAGTTCTAGATTACTTTAATGATTTATATTTTTACGATCATAGCACATCTGAGAGTGCTATTTGCCTTTAATATATTTTCATATTGTTTATTATTGCTTCTAGAAATTTATTGCCTTTTCTCCATTTTTCTCTTCAAGATCAGTGTTCTCTTGAGAGTAAGAAATATAAGTTAGTAGAAATTTATCCAAACTACTTCCTACTCAAAAGGAATTTATTGCACACTGAGAGAGATTTCAGATTTTGGAACAAATATGCTATCTCACATTTATTTTCACGTAAAAAATAAAATAGGTACCATCTAATATTGATACTCATATATTCTAATCATGACCTGGTGGTATAAGAAGATCAATAAGGAATTTTCAGAACCTTTTCTCTGTCTTCTCATGTGAAAGTGGCATGGTTACTAGTGGCTTTAAAATATGTCAACTAGATCTGACCTTAGATTTTGTTCATTACATTTAGCTCACATCATTTACCTGAATATATATCAACTCCTGTCTCAGTTTCCAGCCTACCCTACAGATGACTTGTCAGCTCCCTGTAATACTGTGAACCAGTTCCTTAAAAAGTTTCCATCCCTTTTGTGTGTGTGTATGCATATGCATGTATCATATAGGTATTGTTTCTCTAAAGAACTCTGACTGATGAAAGTAATATTGATTAATCAAATACTAATATTGGTTGCATATTAAAACTGTGATAGTTTTAAACCACAGTATTTATTGTTTCCCTAGAGCTGTTCATCCTTCCTTCACTGAGTAGTATCCAATAAGTCTGGTTGGTCAGTTGGAAAGAGTTCCCTTTCTTAATTCCATTGTTAGGCATGATTGGTCTACACCAATCCTTATAATCCCAGCATGCCCCAAATCATTCACACTGATTCTACAAATAATGTTGACAATGGGCTATCTCACTTTAATATATCTATTTTCCAATGATCATATTCCATATCAAAACATGGGCAATTTCTCATGGCTTGACCATTCACTTATTTCAGGTCTCTGTTTAAATGTCACTATATCAGGGACATTTCATCACCTTATATAAAAGCACCATAAGTCACAGTCCTCTTGCTCTCAATCCCCATAACATATTTCTTGTTGGAAATAGCATACTATTGTTTTATTTGATATTTTTCTGACTTTCACATAAAACATAATCTTCATGATGTTCAGTGCCATTCCACTAGGACATATAAATAGTGGCTGCCATTATAGATGACACTCAATAAACATTTTCATGATGAATGAAATATAAGCAACCTGCAACATCTTTCAGGCATTGCAATTTAAACCCAAGTCAAACTTTCTAAGCACCCATTGAGGACTTTATCATTGCTTCCAGCTAATTCAATCACCTTAGCTAAATGTTCTTCATGTACATCTTTGACTGTTTCTTTTCATTTCTTTTTCTTTTGCAGTTCTTGTAGAAAACAGTTATATAAGTGACTCCAAAAGAAGATGCTCATGACTTTTTTCCTATAGTTGATGCTAAAAATAAGTTTTGCTTTGGAAGTATTTACATGAAAAATATGACACTTTGCTAGAGAATTTACAAGTATGATCCGGTACAGAAATTGACCATTTTACCACCAAACCAAGTGTTATAAAATGCAAGTTGTGAAATCATACCATCTGGGTAAAACTGGAGATTTATATTAATTTCACCCAGGGCACAAATGTGCTCTTTTTTCTCTTCTTTTTGCCTAGATATACAGCTGTTCCCTGGCAAAGAAAGCCACCTCATCTCCTGCCTGGCACTTTCCTCTCCTTTTTAATGTCTCCTCACACACTTCCTCAACTAGCTGAAGGTAGATTTCTGTTTTTAAATGTGGCATTGGAAATTATGAGCACAACTCTAGTTAATAACTCCTGCAGCTTGATGACAAATTTGGTCATCTATCTTCAGTTACGCGAATACAATTATAGATGGTATTTATACCTCAGCAACTTAATCAAAGGGCTGCGGGGGTGGGGTGGGTGCCACTGATAAGAACTCTATTCTTCAGTCATTATATTGGGCTCTGTGACAATCAGGCAGAAAAGAATCAGCTCTGAGAGGCGACCACAGCTGCAGCAGGCTAGGTGCCTGAGTACCTCATGACCATTCAGATGAATATTAAGAATAAAGGTTTATATTTACTTTTTAATCTTATAGTCAAGCTTTGTAATTAATATGCAATATGATTTTTTAAACATCACAGACTTTATAGAATATGCTTACATTGTGGTAACAATATTATCAATATTTGTTGATTCCTCTCTGGCTAGTAGTAGATGTAATTCTACTGTTGCTGGGTAAGTGGGTAGGAATTAAAGGAAAAAATTTTCTCTTTTTAAATCTCTTTGTTTCTAGTAATGATATTTGGCTTTTATTGTTAGAATTTTCACAACATTGTTTTAAGTGCTTCACCAGATATGTTAACTAATTTCACTCTTTGAACTTTGCTATATTATTCATTTTCTACATAAGTAAACTGAAGGTCAGGGATATTATTTTGTCCAAGACGGGGTCCTGGGAAAAGCAGAACTACACAAGTCAGATGGATTCTATGGTAAATATTATGAAGACAACCCAAAACCTAACTTCTTCATGCAAAACTATTATTAACTCCTTTATGTACTGGCAACATTTCCCTAAAAAAGTGATTGCTATATTTAAAAAAGTAATTCTCAGCTAGTATGTTTCTGCTCTATAATAAAAAGAAGAATCGAGTGTATATAGATCTAATTTCAATGTCTAGTAAATATGCAAAATAAAAAGGCCATTCAGAAGTAGATATTCCATTTGTTGCCCAAACTAGGTATTCAATTTGATTATCAAGTAATCTTTATAAAACACCATCAATTTCTGAGATGATTTCAAATATTCATGGTTACAGATTGTTTCATAAAGGTTTTAAAGGTAAAAGCAATATAAACATACAATTTTTTGGTATTATGTAATTCTTTTAACCTGTAACAGTATTTCATAAAGTTGGCTCCATTATTCAGTGTTCCCAGGAAATCTTCCACAATGCAAGAAGAGTACCTTGGTCAAATAAATGTGGCAATTTTTAAAAAAATTTTTTGTATTACCTCTGTGGAATCTCACAATATACTTTAGCATATTAATGGCTCTGAAGTAGCTTGAAGGGGAGGGAATGCTATTTAACATCACTTAATTCAGTGTTTTCCAATATATTTGAAGACAAATTCTAGCATAATGTCTTCTCTTAGAAGCAATATTTTTCAAATATCCTTTGAGAAATGATGGGCTAAATTGGAAAGCCCATTTAGCAAATATTTTCTTTCTTGTATTCTACTTGTCTAGTAGTCTGATATATTTTGAAATGTTGTTTCTTTTTTGTCTCTCTTGCAAAATATATTGTAATTTCCTATCATGGGATATTATTATTCTATACAAGTACTATAACAACTCTCATCAAATATGACATAGTGACACTAATAATTGTATTCACCTGTGTCAACAGGACCTAATTTCTCATAGCAAAAAAAAAATTTTTGTCTGGGAATGGCAAGACTATAAAATAATAAATAATTTTACTACTTGCTTTAGGCAATTCCTACAGATCCATTTGTCAAACACAGCATTCTGCTCACCTGGGTAAACAGTTCAGTTATCATAAACAATTTACTTAATAAAATTCTCTGTCCAAAACCTTTGCTTTGTTATGTCCACCAGTCTTAAACTGCTATATCATAAACTTTCTGTCTGCCTTGAAAAACTCACTTTAAGCCACCAAGTCCTCAGCTCCAAACTATAAATATCTATTTCAATTCCCTGCTTATGAGGTTCTGCTGGCACTCCATCATGGTGGTGTTCTCTCTAACTGCAATAAGTTCTAATCCATTTAGCTTTGTTTTATTGACAAGTTGTCTGGAAATATTTTGGAAAATTCACCAGAGTTTAAGAATACATATAAGCTATTTTTAAAATAGAGATGTTATTGAAGATGTGCACATGTAAACTACCAATCATTTCAGGGAATCTCCAGTTTTACATTCCATTTCAAATATGTTTACTCTTCAAATTAACCACACACTAAGTGTATTTCCACTTTATAAAAATTGATAGATCATTTTAGAAAATTTACATTGAGATAATCTAACACATATTGTGCTAATTCCTCAGTAAACTGTCTAGATGTGGTTATAGCCACGATGGAGTTTAGAGGTTGGAACCACAGGTTTTATTATGGGTGACAAAAAAATGCACATGAAGAGACAATATGTGTCAGTTCCCTCTTCAAGTATCTGCAAGGTCTCTGGTCTGACTTCCAGGTCTTTGATCCACCTTAGTTGACTCTTGTGCAGGGTGAGAAAGTGGGGTTTATTTCCAGTTTCCTGCATATGGTTAACCAGTTTTGCCAACACCATTTGTTAAAGAGGCTATCCTTTTTCT
>PVLC010009980.1:12876-52235 GCA_004027655.1 Graphiurus murinus
ATGTATCTATTTTTGTGCCAATACCATGCTGTTTTTATTACTGTGGCTTTGTAGTAGAGTTTAAAGTCAGGTATTGTGATGCCTCCTGCATGATTTTTATTGCTAAGAACTACTTTGGCTATCCTGGGCTTTTTGTTTTTCCAGATGAATTTAAGGACTGATTTTTCTATGTCTGTGAGGAGCGTCCTTGGCAATTTCCACAAAAAAAAAAAAAAAACAGGAATAAGAATGGTGGGGAAATCATCTTAGATTGTGGAAGTCTGGGAAGAATTCCCTAAGGAAATAGAATTTAAGACTTGAAGTATGAGGAAGAGTCATATCAAGGGAAGGAAGATTATAACAAATGAATCAGCATGATTCCTGAGATTTAAAAAACAAAAAACAAATAACAACAAAACCCTGGTATATTTAAGGATCCAAAAGCAAGTCAAGGAGCCATATATGGTGGTATATGCCTGTAATTTCAGTACTTGGAAGGCTGAGCCAGGAGGATCACAAGTTCAAGGCCAGCCTCAGTAATTTAGCAAGACCCTTTTTCAAAATAAAAAAAATAAAACAGGGTTGTGGGTGTGGCTTACTGATAGAATGCCTCTGTGTTCAATCCCCCATATTAACACTAAAAAAAAAAAAACCAAAAAAACAAATTAAGGTATCCAGGCATAAACATAGGTAGGACATTTGCATAATCAAGAAATGAATTGAGATTGGTAAGGAATTTGGACTGTAATACCTATGTAATGGGAAATTTTGATGATATTTATTAGCAGGTTAAGATCATGTGATTTGTGTTTTCAATAGCAAAGTCTAGTTATTGAGTGAAGAATGGAATTTATAATTTCAAGAATACATGTGGCCAGGCATGGTGGTACACGCTTGTAGTCCCAGCATTTGGGAGGCTGAGACCAAAGGATCCGGATTCTTGGCCAGCCTCAGCTACCTAGTGAGGCACTCCACAACGCAGTGAGATCCTGTTTCAAAATAAAGAATAAAAAATAGGACTGGGGTAGCTTGGAGGTAGAATGCCACTGAGTTCAATCCCCAGTATGGCAAAAAAAAAAAAAAAAAAAGACTACATGTATACATGTGGAAAGGTCAGCTAAGAGGCTACTGAAATTACTGGGGAGAAATAATGGTAGCTTCAATTAGAGTATGACCATAATGACAAAGGGAAGTAGAGTACTGACTTCCAATAAATGTTATCATTAAAAGCAACAAGATATGGTAGTAGATTGGATATGTCTGAGAAGTAAAAGTAGGAAAGAATGATTCCAGATGTTTTGATAAAACCCTGAACATATGGATGCATAGAAATGTGTATTTCTCTTTGAATAACTGGCAAGATAGGCCAACAGAAACTGGAATTTGAAAATTTTTATCAGATGCCTCTTTCTGATATTGAAAAATCATTTTGTCTCGCCTATTTTCTAGCAACCATTGAGAATCACCATTGTGTCGCAGACCTAGTTGTTACAACTAAAGATAGGAATAAAGATTTTCAGGGCCATCAATTTCAACTACCTTCTTACTTCATAAAGTTCAAATGAAATTAAGTATTTGACTGATAAATAATCAACTGTAATAAGTTTATATAGTTTATTTCCATAAAAAGAAATAGAGATGGTATGGGGGCCATAAGAACATTTACATAGAAGTTATACTGATTAGGGTAATAAATGCTCTGATGCAGTATTTAGTATCCCTAAAAATATTACTCAAAACAAGCCCTTCTTAATTGGGTGGGAAAATAATATACACAACAGGGAATGAAACTAGTTTTTACAAAGCTTCTAGTAAATGACAATAATGCAGACTATTCCCTAAACATGACTTTGCATTTAAGAAAAATGTTTAAATACAATAATGATTACAATATAGCCATGCAAGAATTATAAACCAAAATGGGATAAAAAACCCATGAAACATTTAATATTGAATTTTAACAAAAATATAGAGAAAAAAGTAGTAAGCAAGAAACTTAGTAATTAGACATGGCATGATATTTATTTACTAATTAGTTTTTCAAACTTGCATTAACCTCTCTGTATTCTAGTTAACTTGTGAATTGTAGTCTTACATCCTCAAATTACAAGAAAGAATACAATTGAATTATACCCTGTGCCTTGCCTGGCACTTGAAAAGCACCAAAATCAGTGCAAATTAAATGACAAGCAACTCTGTCAATATTTCATTTACTGCTTCACAGCTGTTGAAAAGAGTTACTCTTGTGAACTGATATGCAGGAAATAGAAAACCAATTCACCATTATGTGAACATCAAAAATGAAAAAAATTCTGGCTTGGAGAAGTTCTTTACTCGCAACATACACGTACAGTATAGAGAGCTTGTTTGTTTTCTCAATTGGTTCTTCCATGTTATTCACATGTAATGTGTACTATACAGAACACATTGAAAACAGCATTTCATGTGTCTTTTATGAAATTTAGCTTCCTCTTCTTACTTTGTGTGGTTATAAAAATCTCTTGTGACTACCTAATTCTCTATTTCTTTAGAAAATGGGAAACTTCTCGAATATTAAAATTTAGCATAGTTGATGAGCTAGAACTGAAGCAACACAAGCAGTAGACACTTTAGTATGACTCTGAGCCCTGAGGTGCCAGTATCCTTAGCAGAGCAAAGTAAATATTTGGACTTATTCCTCTGAATGGCAGCTAAAGAGAAAAGAGCAATTTAGAAATTGTACATAAATTGGCCAGAAGATATGGAGTTTAGTATGAATTCCCCAAACCTTTAAGACCAGAGAAAAATTATAAATTAAAATAATGCAGCATGACTATTAAAATGAATGATTGATGATTACAGGAAATTAAAAACAAACCAACAAGCAAGAGAGAAAAAAATAAATCAAAGTCATTTATCTTTTATATTAACTCATTTTGAATGACTAAATAGAAACTCTTTTTAGTAAAATGAATATTATATTTTAGGATAATTTTCCTCATGAACTTTTGCTGTAGGTAAATGTAATCAATAGATGATGTTAAAGCCGGGCGTGAGCCAGGCGTGGTGGTGCACACTTGTAATCCCAGCATTTGGGAGGCCAAGACCTGAGGATCCAGGTTCACGGCCAGCCTCAGCTACCTAGTGAGACACTCCACAACTTAGTGAGGCCCTGTTTCTAAATATAGAATAAAAAAAAAGAGGGCTGGGGATATAGCTCGGAGGTAGAATGCCCCTGAGTTCAATCGCCAGTACCGCAAAAAAAAAAAAAAAAAAAAAAAAAAAAAAAAAGAAAGAAAGAAAGAGAAAAAGAAAAAGAAAAAAAAAAGCCAGGAGTGGTGATGCATGCTTGTAATCCCACTACTTGGGAAGCTGAGACAGGAGGATCTGGGTTCGAGGCCAGCCTCAGCTACTTAGTGAGACCCTATTTCAAAATAAAGAAAAATAAGGCTAGGGGTGTAGCTCTGAGGTAGAATGCCCCTGGCTTCAATCCTCATTAAAAAAAAAAAGTTGATGTTAATCATTTGTCATAGTGAAGCAGTTGTATTTATCCATCAATTCATTCAATAAATACATATAGAATTTCCCCAGTATGCCAGCAGTACTGCTGCACATAGAAAATAAAGCAATGAATTACAACAAGTAGTGAGTCCTGCCCTCAGGGAGTTTATGTTTGGGAGGACTTCCACACTTAATCTATATATTTGAAATACCATATCAATTGATGATGTATTTCAATACAGAAAAAATATATAAAGTTTATAATATGAATTACACAAGAAATATTTAAATATTAAACATTCTAGTAATGGTTTGAGTTATTTATCTTAAAAGAAATCAATTAAAAATTAAGAGCTTTCCTAGAAAATATCTCATTATGACTGACAATATTTAAATATTTTGTTTAATTTCACTAGTGATTTTCAAAATCTGCATAAATCAACTTGGTAGAAACTAGATCAATTTTGTGTAAATAATAAAATTATTAGGCTCACACTTAACATCCAGATAGGGAAGGCATAACCCAAAAGTCCCTACATTGATTGAATTATATTGTCTGAGTAGTTACTTACATTCATAATTTGAGTAACTTTTAAAGTACTTTGCAATTCAAAGAGACCTTCAGTTATGTCTATTCTAATCCACTCATTTAAGCCTTAATTCCATAATTTTTCTGCAGTTTTATTTTCCTTTTTGTCTGAACACACTGTTTAACTTTTCAGTTTCCTGATACCAAGACCACTGCTTCTTTCAGGGTGTTATTCTGGTTCTCTGAATAAATTAGGTTATATGCTGGGCTGCTTTAATCAAAGTTCCAAAATAAAATTGCTAAAGCAAAATGGGAGTTAGCTTCTCTCATCTAAAAGTCTATACTTTCCAGTGCTGGTATTGCTGATCTACAACAATCAAGCCATGGCTTCTTTCATTTTACTTCTCTGCCATCCTCATACATAGCTTCTACTTTAATATCCCAAACAACTAATTCAGCTCAACCACCCTATCCACATTCCAGACAACAGGAAATTGGGGAAATGGGTTGAAACATGGAGAGTGCATGTTCTTCTCTGTAATTACAACTCAAGGTGTGGCACACAGCACCTCTTATGGGTCAGAACCTTTTCACATGTCACTCTCACCTCCAATGAATATTTATTTTACTTAGAGAAAGGAAGAAAAGGTGATGTTCAGCACAGCTGGCTGGTTTTTGCTACATCTTCTGAGCAGTTTCTCAAGCCCTATCTCTGGCTTTAGCTCTTACAGGCTGTATAAACTTAATCTCTCTATGCTTTACTTGCTTTGTTTCTAAAATAGATAAAATACAAACATTTATTTTTTATGTTTGTTACATAGATTTAATAGGTTATGATATGTAGAATGCTTAAGGAGTGCCTGAGATAGTAAACATATACTTATAGGCTATTTTTTATTGTTACTATATTCTCATAATAGAATCAGACTTGATAATGGCTTTGTACATGCCTTTAATCCCTAAAGAGGCTGAGGAGGACCATAAGTTCAAGGTCAGCCTCAGCAATTTAGTGAGTCCCTCAGCAATTTAGCAAGACCCTGTTTCAAAATAAAAGATAAAATGTGGCTGGGAGTACGTTTGGATGTAGAATGTTCTGGGATTCAATCACTAGTAACACACACATACACACACACACACACACACACACACACACACACACTCCCCAAAACAAAACAAAAAATCTTATGTTTACTTTGCCAGTAGAAAAGAACTATATTGTGTGCATAGATACATAAAAGTTTGAGTAGTGTTTCACCTTATTGTTACTAGTTTTAAGACATTTTAATCAATGTAACTGGAAAATATCGTGTTTATTCTCTAAGTAAATTATTTCTGCTAATAAGACCTACTGAGAGCAGACATTGTCTTAAAAATTTGACTATCAGAGGTGAACAACAGAGGAATTAGTGCAACTTTTCTCATGCATAATCCATTCTGGCTGAAAGTACAGTCTTCTCTAAATGATTCTGCATGAGTTTTCACCTGATTTCCTAACCCTGTAAAGTCCATACCTTCCTCAGCATTTGGCTTAATGCTCTAAGAGTGGGCCCTCCCAGAGGGATCCCTCCAGCTACCCAATCCTTTGGGTACTATAGTTTCTCTATGGCATTTTTTATATTATTTTGTAACATTTTTTATAATAACTAGTGCATTCAAATCATACATCTTTGTTAGGTACAAGCTGATAAAGGCATATATGCACACATTTCTCATTTAACCCCTTCCCCAATTCCCACCCGACTCCCTTGACCTTCCTCTTTCTCAAGTTCAGTTTAGTGATTGACTCTATTTGTGAAAGTACATCATGTACATTAGGGTGTCTCCCCACCCCCCGTTCATCCCCTTCAGTTAAGTCAACTTCTTTGCTAATCTAGGGTTTCTCCTTTTTCATCTGAAGACCCTCTTATGCCCCATCTTCTCCCTAGCATCCGCGTATTAGGGAGAACATATGCTTCTTTACTCTTTGTGACTGACTAATCTCACTTAACATAATGTTTTTCAGTTGCATCCATTTCCCTGCAAATAACATGATTTTGTTCTTCTTTATGGCTGAGTAAAATTCCATTGTGTACATATACCATAGTTTTGTAATCCATTCATCTGTTGATGGACATCTTGGCTGGTTCCATAGTTTGGCAATTGTGAATTGTGCAGCTATAAACATAGACAAACATTCATCGGTCTGATAGTTTGGTTTCCATTCTTTGGGTAGATACCCAGAAGTGGTATTGCTGGATCATATGGTAGGTTCATTCCCATTCGTTTGAGGATCCTCCATACTGTTTTCCAAAGTGGTTGCACTACTTTGCAATCCCACCAACAATATATTAGGGTTCCTACTTCTCCATATCCTTGCCAGCATTTGTTGTTGTTCATGTTTTTTTTTTTTTTTTGATTGTCATTCTGATTGGAGTTAGGTGAAATCTCAAGGTAGTTTTGATTTGCATCTCTCTGATTGCTAATGATGTAGAACATAATGAAGTAGAGAATAAAAAAAAAAAAACAATACAGAAAATCAACAAAACCAAAAGGCTTTTCACCAATACAACACACCACCTGACCTTAGCAGCCCCCTACATTCCTGGAGAGTTAAAGCAAGACTTTGTGGGACCAGGTACATCCTCAACAGAACAGTAGAAAATACAAGACCTGGCAGTACTAAAATGCTGCAAGTTGCTATGTCTTAACACCTTGGTGAGAAGGGATGGCCATGGCTGAAAGGGGCACAAGGGGACTCTGAAATCAATTTTGCAAGTTGGCCTGAGGGGTCCAAGTGAAGAAGATTAATCAAGTGACTCCAGAGGAAATGGAAAACTAAGGGAATGAGAAACCCCAGGAACTGCCTTTTGCTTGGGAGTGGTTTTAGGAGTCAGAATTCAACAACCAGTATACAAGAAGCAGAACTGTCTTGTGCAGTAACTTAATTCCCTCTACAAGTGTATCATGTCTTAAGGTGGATACCATAGGAAGAGAGCTTGAAATGGGCATTCTGGTCTCAGAGATTTATTCGGAGAGTGCTTTTAAGACAAGGGGCATGAAAGACATGGGAGAGGTAGGGCAGAGCAATAGAAGTTAGACAAAAATATGACCAGCATCACCTTGACTCCACCTGGATGCTCTGCATAAAGTGCACAAAATCAGTCCTGCTTTTAGGCTAACCATTTATGCTCTAATTGCAGTAGGCTATGTCTGAGGCTGGGAGCAGAGGAAGGCAGCAAGACTCCAAGGTACATTTGGTCAAAGGTGATGCCTGGAGAAAGGGGAAGCTGGGAGTTATCAGAAGCCAGCATCACAGCACCTGAGCTGAGGGTGCAAAGGACCCAGAATTCAATAAATTCCACCTTCATAAGATGATTGCTATTTTTGACAATAAGAAAATGCATTAACCGAGATTCATTTTCTAAGCACTTAAGAAAGAGGGAAAAAAAGAAAGGTCTCAAAGTTTCCAGAGCCACTTAGGAACAAAAATCACATTTCAGGCACTCCTGTGCTAATATTTTAGAGTGGTAATCAGCACTTTTGTTGCTTCCTACTCAATATACTTTATTTATAATACCTGGCACTTCTAGTATCCCTTAAATAGGCTTCTAATCTCTTCTCACTTTGCTTCACATGTGACTATTTAATTATTCACAATTCCACTATGAAAGTTGTCCTAATCCATTGAAGCCAATGATAAAACATTGCACAAGGAAAGGCCATTAAATTTTATAGCATGCAGGCAAGATTTTTTTTTCTTCATTGAAATGTATAATCAGTTTTTACCACTGTAATTCACACAGAACGAAGCAAAAGTATATGTAAGAGACACAATTAGTAACAATCTGCAAATGAGCTTTTTTATCACACACCATTTGTTTCAGAAATATATTTGAACGTTTTGTGCAGAAACATTTTTCATCTTCTCCTAGGATTTGAAGGCTAAGGTGTGAAATGGGCTACTCTATTCACTTAAGTAATATAATTGAGAATGAAGTTAAAGCAAAATAATTTCCTGAATCAAGAATATGAGCCATGAATCTCATTTTCTAAAACTTCTAGCATTAAAGTATATAAGCACAATGAGAAAGGGGACTTTGCTTTGTTTTATGCTAAATCTTGAGCACAAGAACAGTGGATATCACATAGCAAATGCTCAATAAATCCTTGTTCAAACAACAAGACATTATTCCTGTGTTAAAAGAGTGGCTTTCAAAACTTAGCGAACATCAGAATCACATAGTGGTCTTGTTAAAACATAGATTGATGTAAATGTGTGAGAGGGGATGGGGATGAAATTTTACATTTCTGATACTGATCCTGCTGGTCCGCAGACTACATTTTACCCTAAAATAGACACCTACAAAGACTGCTCATTGCTTTCCGGGCTTTCAATTTTTCTTTTTTAACTCTTCTTCAGTCTACTTGCTAGAAACAGAAAATGGTATCTTTTGAAAACCTGTATTATTTTTATTCTGCTGTTTGCAACATGTCTTTGGTTTAACATACATTACATGCATCAGTAATGTTCTCTTTTTCATTTATTATTGTATCCTTCCAGAACCAAATTGGAATGGAAAGATGCTCAATAATATTATTTATTAGCTGGCTGATACCTTAGGTTCCTTTTTAAGTCATCTATTAAGTGTAATGGTAACAAAGTCTGAATAGCATAGGAGAAGATGTTACTTTTCTATTGTCCATGACAAACATCCTGTTTTTAGATACACATTTATTAATTTGGATGTATTTCAAAGGCAGGGATGAGGGATGCTAGGATGTGGTTTGTGTGGAATTGTTCTTTAGAGATCCGGTTTCAATTTAATTATTTAAATGCAATATTTAGAAAAAGCATGTAAAGGAAAACCAAATTGGTAACAATTTAGTGTGGCCCAATGTTACATTCTAGTGATCAAATACTAGGTAATACAGGTGGTTCTTCATAATGTCCATATTAAATCAACTTTAAAACCAAATTTCCTTCATCTTTTTGCTCTGTATTGTTTATATGTGAAAGACAATTCATTTGCTGAAAGGAGACACAGCTAAGTCTCCTGTAATTAAAGAAGTTAATTAAGTTTCACTATCATTCATCTAGTTAAAGACTTTAAATGCCATATATGTTACTGCTTTCCAATTATTAAGTAGATAAACCTTAAAAGAACATAGTATGTTTAATTTTAAAAAGGCCAAAGTGCTATTACATTAACAATTCTATGTGATAGGGAAGAAACTAGTGTTTGATAATTTAACTTCCATAAAATGTTGTATATAGAGGAAAAACACAGCATTACATTCACTATAGTATATCTTTCCCTGTCAAACCTTACATTATTTAGTCATTTGCCATTCCTTAAAGAATTCTCAATAATGCGAATAGCTAATATCATATGTAATTTAGAAAAATTATTTAATAACATTTTCTTCTAAAGAAGTATTACTTTTCTCTTTTTTCACAATATTGAGAAGACAGGCCACACTTCAATATTCACAAGTAAAATCTATATGGTATCTTACAGTGTTGTTATTTTCAAGATTTGTGAAGTTGTTTAGAAATACAGAAGAATCATTTAGAATTTACTCAGTACAAGGTAAGATGAAAACTGCATAACTTGTATTCAAATGTCTCCAATTACTTTTCCAAGAATTTCTTAGATTTAGCTCTTTAGGGAAACCATCTACCTTACTAATATATTATTTTTATACTTAATAGTATGTATCCATTGATCCACAAAATTCTTTTCATTCTATACTACATTTTGGAGATATATACTTACAGAGTAAAAGGTAAGATTAAAAAAAAACTCAGCTCATTCAAAAATTGACATATTTACATATATTCATAAAATCAGATATTTTAAAAATAGAAATGCCTATGTTTATATTTTAAAACTGAATGTATCTATATTAAATATGAATAGGTATTATATATAGAAAAACATTAAATATGGACAAAAAAATAAAATGATTTCTCTATCTCCCTTATAAATAGTGAACTCATTTCATTAGGACAAAAAAATGTAATTGAGAATCTGAGTTATCTGATTTGGTGATTAAAATCAAATAGAACATAATCAATAAACCAGACTGTTTCCTTATGTCCCACTGAAATATTAAATCTCTAACCATCTTTTGTCAATATACTGTTGCTTATAACTTAAATGTTCTCTCTTTTCTCTTAAATCTCCCTGTTCTTTTTCATCTTTTAATCCTCTATTTCAAGATCATGAAAATCTTCCCATTCTGTCAGCTTATATTATTCTTGTCCCTTGACACTGCACCAAATTTCCACCGCACCCCTCTTCTTAGTACCTACCATGCAATTAGTAGTCCTAAATGCAAACACAAATACTGACATCAATGGGTTCTATAAAGTAGCTCATATGTTGTCTGATGTTAAGAAAGGTAACATTAATTTTCTGAATTGTTTGTAAATGAATGTGACAAGCTATAAACACAGAAGAGTTTACACATTCAAGTACTCCAAATTTAGAAGGATATCCTGAGGGGCGCTTTAAATTTTCATGTGTCTCTTCAAGTCTGCTTTTTTACTGGTGTTTGTTCAGGACTAATTTCAACTGGACTACTCTGAATGGGCTTCCAAAATCTGTACTAGCTTCATAGGACTACCTTAACAAATTATCACATACTAATTAGATGAAAACAAAAGAAATTTATTCTCTCACAATTGTGGAGACTATAAATCTGAAATCAAAGGCCAGCAGGGCCATGCTCCTTCTTAAATCTCTGAAGAAGAATACTTCCTTGATTTTTTTTGGCATCTGGTGATTGCTGGCAATCCTGGAGATTTTTTGGCTCACACCATTCCAATCTCTGTGTCTGTTGCCATGTGGCCTTCTGCCAGGTGTGTAATTACACTGTGTATCCAGATTTTCTAATTTTTCTCTTATAAAGGTAAAAACCATTGGATTAGGCCCATCTCAATTCAGCAAATCTTCATCTTAATTACTTCTGCAAATACCTTACTTCCAAAAAAATCATATTCACAGGTACTGGGAGTTAGGACCTGCACATAACTTTTTGGTGCCACAACTCAAGCCACTATTGTCTTCTTATCCCTGATCCCCACACCCATTCACATCCCATTCTAGTAAAATATGCACCAACAAAACATCCCAGTATCCACAAAGTCTTAATTCACTCCAATAATAACTCTACATTGAAATTTGTATCTACTAAACCCTCTAAATCAGAGAGGAATCTTTGGATATGATCATCCTGGGGCAAAATGTTGTCTCATCTGTGGATTCAAAGTAAAAATGAGTTATATACTTTCAAAGTGTAATGTTGAGACAGGCATAGGTGAGGCACTCCCGATTCCAAAAGGGAAAACACAAATCAGCACATTTACAGCCAGCTGATTTTTGACAAAGAGGCCAAAACAAACACTAGAAAAAAGATAGCTTCTTCAACAAATGGTGTTGGCAACATTTGTTAACCATATGCATAAAAATGGAAATAAATCCCATTTTCTCACCCTGCACAAGAGTCAATTCAAGATGGTTCAAAGATCTGGAAATCAGACCAGCTTCCTGAAGAGGGCATAGGTCAAACACTTTAATACATAGGCACCTTTCCCAACAAGACCCCAAAGGCACAAGAAATTCAAAGGAAGATCAATATGTTAGATTGCATTAAACTGAAGAGCTTCTATGCAGCAAAGGAAACTATTAAGAACCCCAACAGAGAATGGGACAAAAAAATGCCAACTACCCTGCAAGGAAAATAAATATTCCAATCAAAATTGGCAAGTGAACTAAATAGACACTTCACAAAAGAAGAAATGCAAGTGGCCAATGAATGAATGAAAAAATGTTCAACATCATTTGCAATCAGAGATGCAAATCAAAACTACCCTGAGATTTCACCTAACCCAAATTAGTACAGCAATCAATAAAAACACAAACAAGAGTATGGAGAAGTGGGAACTCTATTACATTGTTGATGGGATTGAAAATTAGTGCAACCACTTTAGAAAACAATATGGAGGATTCTCAGATGAATGGGAATGAAGTGACCATATGATCCAGCAATACCACTTCTGAGTGTCTACCCAAAAGAATGGAAACCAAACTACCATACTAATACATGCACATCTATGTTTATAACCTCACAATTCATAATTACCAAACTATGGAACCAGCCAAGATGTCTATCAACAAATGAATGGATTATAAAACTATGGGATAAGTACACAATGGAATTTTACTCACCCATATAGAACAAAATTATGTCATTTGCAGTGAAATTGATGGAACTGGAAAACATTATGTTAAGTGATATTAGTCAGTTACAAAACAGTAAAAAAACAATAAGATACTGTCCCTAATATGCAGAAGCTTGGGAGAAAGTGGGTCATAGGAGGGACTCTAGATGAAGAAGAAACCTTAGGTGAGCAAAGAAGGTAACCTACCTGAGGTTGATGGGAGAGGGGAGGATGAAATACCCTAAAAAACATGATATACATTCATAAATATATCAAAGTCAATCACTAAGCCAAACATGAGAAGGGGGGAGAGGGGAAGGAATAGGGTAGGAATTGGGAAAGGGTTAAATAAGTGCTATGTGCATGTATGCCTCTACCAGCTTTTACCTCATTAAGATGTATGATACCAATGCACCAATAAAATTAAAAAAAATTATAAGTGCATCATTTATCTCAAAGAAGCTCAAAATTCAGCTGGGTAGATACTATTGGTGACAGAAATAAATTAAATTGAAGTAAAGTTGCCAGAGATATTTTTGTTAAAATAAAAATAAAAATAATGTGTTTACAAATGAGGGACTTTTTTTATTCTTCTGTAAAGAACTTTAGTTAATATGCTATAGATAAACTATGACAATAAAATAAGTTGAAGGAATAGTGGGGAAATAAAAATATGAATTACATGACATTCACCTTTTAACTAGAGGAGAGAAGACATGACTAAAGGCAATGTGCAGTTGATATATAGGTTGTTTTGTATTTAAATGTGGGAGGGTTGTGTGTAAGGCATGTGTATAAAATGGCAGGAAGCAGTCCAGGAGATATTGTATTCCAGTAGATCCCTATTGGATTGTGAGGTAATTGAGGGGAGGCAACACCTGACATTTACTATCCTTATCAGCAATTAGAATAACATCTGGCCATGATTTTGAGTCGATGTATGACAGACTGAAAGAACAAGTGAATGAACGAATGAATCCAAAAGAGAGGATAAAATCGGATACTCTGGAGACTAGTAAAGAATGAAATTTTTCAATAAGGCTTGGAAAAGGTAGAGGACAGTTCTTTAGAAAGATATGGACCAACATAGATATACAAGAAGGTTTTCTGATTGATAGTTGGTGTCCTAACACAATTACCATCTATTTTCTCTGCAAAACAAGAGAGGGCCATATTTTGAGAATGTTGGGAGAATAGGAGGAAGTGAAAGCTTTGAAAGAGTTATAATTGAGCTGGAAAAGAAAATTCACAAGAGTAGAGTTGTAGGATTGGCAGGAAGTATTGGAAAATCCTGACTGTGATCTGTGGTCATGAAATATGTAAGGAGGATTAAATAGCATTGGCATATTGATAACAGCACCCACAATTAAGCTAGAGTTTAAGTAAGCTGTGTGATCACTGAATAAGAAACAATTCATATGCAACAATTGTTTCTGATAAGTGACCATAGTCTACATTTGTAATCCATACAGGTTTTGTAACTCTGAAAGCCTGCCTTCATTCAACTAATAATTTTTCAAAATAATTCCTTTCAAGGAAGACAGATTCAAATGCCTTATTCCTACAGAAACAATTATAGATATAAGTACATTCTTGCTATTACAGCAGGAGTTGCAGAAAGTCAATCAGCTGATATTTATTGAGTTTGCTTATATGAATTTAAATACCCAGAATCAGAGCCAACCAACAGGCTAAGATGCAATCAAATTATCTTTAGTTTTGTTCTACTCATCCTCTTTTTTTTTGTCAAGTCCACTCTTTATGAAACCACATGTAATGGTGATGTTAAAAATTTAGTAACAATTGAGAATTTTTTTAGTATGTTGCTGCTTTTGAAATCTGTGCCCTACATATTGCCATTCTGTTTTCTTAGCGATGCTTCTGAGTGTGCCGCATGTACAGCTGATCACTTCATGCTGAAGTTCAGAACACAATCTAACTGACTGATTCTTGGCACCACCCAGGATCAATGTGTGATGAAATATTTATGATGGTAAGCGGTCTATTTTGAGCAAGTTAGCACTTAAATCTATAAGTTTATTTTATTAATGAAGACTTACAATTGTTTTTTTTTTCAAAATCCTGCACACAGCATCAAAAGTTAAAATTGGCATTTGTTTTTGAGTCAATAAAAATTTTTTATTGTTTACAAAGGTCATGCTGCTTTTTATTTAGAATTAATCTGTTTTTCTATTTGTTGCTGCTTGAGTAACACATGTGATGCTATTTTTCAGGTTTGTTTATAGGTTATAGTAGGCCTTAACCTGTTATTAAACACCAAAGCCCTGTGCAGATGTTCACCTCATTCTTAGTTTTTGGATTTGGAATTAGATTACTTGAACATGCTAAGAGTGGAAGGTACCTGAATGTTTGTTGAATATTAAAGTCACTCATTGCTCTAAGCCAGTCACTGTGATAGAGGTGAAGGATGGAGAGATAAATACCTTCCCCATTCCTAATCTCATAATAGGCACAGATAGGAGGTAGTAAATGAAACTATAGATGGATGGGCAATTTCATAAGAGGAGTCAAGGGAGTCATTGGAGAAGAAATAAAATCTGAAATTACTTGTTGAAGAAAATATAGTTTACCTATGAGACTGGAGGTAGTAAACATTATAGGCAACACATGTAGATGAAGAGAATGGGGCAGGGGACAGAATATGTAAAACTACAAAACAGTGAAAGAGTATGGGTTCTTGAGGAAAAATTAATAGGACTGCTCACATGTTCCATAATGTAGGTGAAGGTAAATGTAGGTAAATATAGGTGGAGTGAATACTAATCAATAAATGGCTATGAATTATCTTTATTTTTCATGCTGAGAAGCTTAGGCTGCATCAGACTCCTAAATTCTCATCAAATATGTTATGGTTTGGATCTTACATGTCCCCAAAGGTCCCTATGCTAAAGCCTTGGTGGCCAGTCTGCAGTGCTATTGGGAAGTATTGGAGCATTTAAGAGGTGGGTCTGAGGGATGTGTGGTCATTAGGGATGTGTCTGTGAAGTTAACAGTGTGACCTTAATTGCTTCCTCTCTCTCCCTTTGCTTCCTGGCCACTATGAAGTGAGACACTTAGATCCACCATGACCTCCCTGCCATGATATTCTGCTTCACCACAAGCCTAGAGTGGTAAAACCAAGTCATGATAAACTACAAACATGAGCCAAAATAAAGTTTTACTCCTTTTAAGTTGCTTCTCTCAGTCTTTTGTGAAATACTGAGATAAAAAATGGGAAGATGACTAACACAGAAAGAAAATGTGTGCATATTAGAATTCTAAGGATTTCCTAACAAAGTACCACTGTGGAGAAACTGACTGCCAGGAACCAGTTAACATTAGCCTTGGAGAGATCTAAAGGTCATGAAAAGCCAGGATTTGACTGATGGACTCCCTGAAAGTAACCTGTTCCTCCAAGGTAAGCATTTCTGTGTCTCTTGCCTATGCCTACTCCCAAATATCCTTCTTGTCACACATTGTATCAAGAATTGTCTGCACATTCTCAGTGGTTTTATTACTAACTGCTATCTCAAAGACTTTCTGCAGCCAGCCCAGTTAGAGTTTCACCCCTAGCCCTCACTGTATGCTTACTGGTTTAACTTTACCTCCCAGGTTCTGCACGTATGCAGTAACATCCGTACCTCAACCTCCTCCCTTTAGAATGAATAAAAGCTGTGGACCAGTGTCCAGCGGGGCCTTCCCTTAAAAGTCAGGTCCCCTGGCCTGCCCCTCTAAATCTGCTCTGTGTGTGCATCATTTTTTTTCCACTCAGGTGTACTGTGGGACAGTAACTGATATACCACTAACTGTGTGGCCTCAAACAATAGAAGTCTAGGGTGATGGCAGTGCCCATTCCTTCTGAGTACTTTCAGGGATATCTGTCTCATGCATCTCTCACAGCTTCTAGTAGTTTGCTGATGATTGCAATCATTGGCTTATGAAAGCATTTCCTCAGCCTCTGCCTTCATGCTGCCATGGTGTTCTCCCTTATACGCATTCTTGTGTCCAAGTTACTTCTTTTTATAATGATGTATTGAATTGGGGGCCACACAAATGATCTCATTTAATTTATCACACCTGAAATATGTATTTCTTTAGCAGGTCACATGAAAAGATACTGGAGATTAGGATGTCAACATATCTTTTGGGGGCACACAAGTCAGCTCATAACAATGTAAGAAGGAGAAGAGAGGAGTGTGTTTAGGAAGAGTAGTAAACTAGGTCTTGATGGTCAAGTGAATTGCAAATTGGAGTAGGAAAGTATAATGAGAATGGAGAGAAGAAAAAGGTAAAAAAAAAAAGAAGAGCTCAGGGAAAGAATAAATATTTGCAGGTATACAAAGGACTACAGAAGACAATGGGGTAGAGAGAGATGAAGCATCTTAAGTGGGGAGAAGATATTGGCTAACACTCATGAAACACTGCCAAGAACAATGAGACAAGCCTGAAACACAGTGATTAATTGGATCATTAATGGATCATCCATAGTTATTAGAAAGACCAATGTACTATTAACCTTGTGCAACAGTTTGTGTAAGTGCCCCTCAAAGGCCCCTGTTTGAAAAACTTATTCCCTAGGTTGTAGCACTATTGGGAGGTGGTAGAAACTTTATGAGGTAGAGATTTTAGGAAATTGGAGGCATTCCTTTGAAGGAGGTTGTGAGGCCCTGATCTCTTCCTCTCTCTCTTTGCGTCTGGCAACCATGAGATGCATGCCTTGTTCCACGATGTATTCTTGCCATGATGTGTTGCTTCACCACAGGTCCAAAGGCAATGGGGCCAAGGAACTATGGGCTGAAATTTCTAAAACCATAAGCCAAAATAAACCTTTCCTCCTTATAAATTGATTTTCTCAGGTATTTGTTACAGTAATGGAAAGCTGGCTAACACTCTTGGGAAGAACGCTGGTTAAATGAATAGGATTTTGTGGGATGAGAAATATAAGACATTACTCATAGGAAGAAACCATTAAAGCTATAGGATAGTCCATGGAGTTAGGACTAGGAGAAATTAGGTACATTACATTGCATCAGGAAATAGAGCCTCATTTTCAGTGACTGGGAGGGGGTATGGTATAAGGCTATATATGGCTATCACGATACATTAATTATTAAAGAAATAGTTGAGGGTGCAGAGTGGATGTTTTATTATATTATTATTATTAATTTTACTTCTTAGCACAGGCTTGATTATATGCTCGAGAAATATATGCTGAAATATATATCTTCTAGGGGCTACTTGCCCAAAGACCACAGCTAGAGCCTCCCACATACACAATCTCTTTTATCTCAGCATAGGAAAGTACCAGTGCTGCTGGGACATTTCTTCTTATTCTCTGAGAATCTGTTACATTCATTTTTGTAAACTAATCTTTTATACCTATCATGGAAAACCTTTTGTTGATATTTCTAGTTTCCATTCCTCTGTAAACATGATTTTACAAATCAATCTTCTATAAACTTACATTAAAACATCTTCTACTACTTTAATAATGGGAAAGCTAGGATTCAAAAAACAGCTAATTGAGATAAATATAGGAAAAGTGAATGGCTTTATAGCAGATATATCTGTATCTGTATTTCCACTGAGCCTATGTCATTCCTATTAATTATCTTTCATATGATACTTCCATTGGATTCACTTTAAGAATAGTTAGTAGATTGAAGAAAGTCAAGAAAAAGTATGTTTTGATGTTTATGTATCCACAAAAAATATTAAAATGTAAAAGAATAAAATGCAAAATATTATCTGTCACTTGTGGTTTTTAAATGTATCATCATTTTAGGTTACAGAAAATAGATTTAATTTAAATATTTTAAAATAAGAATATATTTTCCAATTTAAAAATGAATTCATTTTTATTTATCCATTTATATGTGATTTGTTTTATTCAGCATTAAAGTCTGTAAGTTCTCATCAAGTTTTCTAAATAGAAAACTGTTTTAGTTTAACTGGATAAAGATTTTCTAAGAATCATTTTTTCCAAGGTATTGATATAAATAAAATAAAATGTAAATAGAATAAAATATAAAGTAAAATATTATAAATAATAAAAAGGTAAAATAAAATTCTTGTTTTTAACATTAATATAAAGATATAAAAATAAACTATCAGTCTTTAAAAATATGAAACAATTCTTTTTTTAACAATTTGACATTAAGTCTATATAATTTAAACTTTTCTTCAAATATTATATATTTTCCTCTAAGAAAGCTATCTGTAATTTAATATTTATAAATATTACATATATATTTGAAAAATGCAAAAAGTACCTAAGATTTCAGTCTATGGCAAGAAATGCTTCAAGCTACACATTGACTTTGGAGAAATGCATGACACTCCCCATAGGTAGTCTATTTATATGACTACTTTTTATTATCACAACCCCTGAACAATGGACCTAAACAATTTTTGCCATTATTATAAATTAAAAGAATATAAAATTATTATAAATTAATAAAAAATAAATAAAATCTTTGGTAGACTACTGAAGCCTTCCACCAATCACTTAATATTCACATTTTCTCTCCATCAATACTTTAAAAAAATTAGGATATACTAGAGATTTTGAGCTCAACTGTACATCCTTTTAGCAATGGAAAGATTACTATATAAATAGTCTTGACATTATGCAAGCTTCTAAGTGCTTTAAAGAAATATAAAGTGTCTTTAGAAACAAACAAAAATCCCCACATTTTTGTATAGAGTATATTATGCATATTATCAAAAGGTTAGATTGTATCTTTAAACAAAATCTAAAAACCACACAGGCTAGGATTTACAGGTAAAAAATAGAAGCTTGGCATCAAAAGAGTTATTATGTGTGTATTCAAAAGACTGTTAAAGCAGTGCTTCTCAAATATTCATGTGCTGAAAAATCACCTGGGGATGTGTTAAATCAGAGGTCTGGAGTGAAGCCTGAGATTCTAAATGTCTACCAAGCTCTAAAATACAGCTGAATCTGCTGGTCTGAAGATCACATGCTAGACACAAAATAGGAGAGATTCCTTTTTTCTTTGGAGCTGGTGTGGGGATTTGTTAAAAATAATTGTTTATGTGGTTATCCAAGAAACAATGCAACATTAAAAATCAAAATGTAATGGATATTATCAAACACAAAGAGTATAGGGCTGAATATGATAATTACATAAGAGAAAGACCTGTTCTTAAAATAATAGGATATTTTATCAACTATCATATTTTACCAAATGTCATTGACATTTGTTTGAGGTCCACCAAATGTACAAAGCAGTCATAATAAAAATTAAGTACACATACTTTTATAGAAAGATACAAATAATATTGTCTTCTTAGAAAATAATAATAATAATAATTGAGGGAGTGATATGTGGAACCTAATTTTTTTTTTTTTTGTGGTACTGGGGATTGAACTCAGGGGCATTCTACCTCCGAGCTACACCCCCAGCCCTATTTTTTATTCTTTATTTTGAAACCGAGTCTCACTAAGTTGCGGAGTGCCTCACTAGGTAGCTGAGGCTGGCGGCGAACCCGGATCCTCTGGTCTCAGTCTCCCAAATGCTGGGATTACAAGCGTGCACCACCACGCCCGGCTTGTGGAACCTAATTTTGACAAATAGTAATACAATTATCCTATATTTATGCTCCTATCTTCAGTACTCTTCACAATATGAAGACAAATGAATAAAGAGAATAAAAATAAAGAAATGTAAGCCAGTGATCTGTTGGCAGTATGGAGGGCTCACCTTCTCAAAACATTTTAGATTTACTTGTGTTCACCAAATATACTTCTAGAAATGAATAAAAGATTATCATATTTCATGAAATCAAGACCTGTAACCATTCTAGATTAATCTAGTGAGCTAGTTAGCTGAACTATTGCACAGCAAATTTGGAAGAAAATATCATGGTTGGTGAAGTCTGTTGCTCCGGCCCCCTTATCTTCTCCCTGCTCCTGGGCCCCAGTGAAGACTCACAGATACTTAGACGTGACATGAGTAGTAACACCTTCTGGATGTACCCTGGCTTCCACTGCTGTGACTAGATTTATGTTTATAGGTGTCATAACAGATCACCTTATCATTTCGCTTTGCCAAATGTAGGCAAGCCATGGACCCTAATGCTATAGAAAGTGTCATTGAATTGGTGTTGAAGACCAGGTTACTTTTCAAAGTTATCAAAGCCTAAGACCAGTGGTTTGTTCACCTCCAGAGAGAACAAACTGACTGAATAAAAAATAAGTAAAAGTAAAGAAGGTAGAATCAAAACTGACCTCCTCTTAGAAATTGCTATAGGACATTCTTTTCTTTGCACAGGCCAAGGTGGGATTCATAATAAACTGATACAAGATAATAAAGAAATATATTGTAATTGATCTTTGAAAAACAGACCCAAGCTCTGCATAGAACTATTACAATTGTAAGGAACCTTAAAGAACAAGTAGAAGTTCCTCACTTGATTTTCTGATTAACAAAGGGGTATTGAAATAGTGATGATTCTGACTATAGCTCCGATGTCATCACTAGTACCCTCAAGAGCCAAGGAACACATTAGTTCACATGCAGACACACCACTTCAGGATCAAGGAAATTGTTCAGTGCCCAAATTAATTAATTAGTGTTTACAATTTGTGTATTAAATGTAAATAATCTCTATCAATTCTAAACGTTGGGCCAAATATATCCTTAATTTAAAGGACATACCTGTGCCATGTGACATTACACAGAACTTCATACCCACAGAAAAAGCAAGAAAAATGTAATAGTTGTAAAGTCTCTACCTTATTTCTTAGTATTAGGTTCCTTTTCTTTTTTTTTTTTCTTTTTTTTTAAGGAATCTCAGGGGTTGCTTGAATTTGTTTTCAATATGTTTATGCTCAGGATGTGGCATTTACTTTAGGGTTTTAAAATTAAATTACAGTGCTATTTTAGACAAACCCACTTTAACTGCACATTTAGATAATTCTGAGCACATTTTAAAGATTTGGAAGAAAGTAATTTGCAATTGATCAGTATTCGCTATAATCATAGAATTTTAAAATGGGAAGAAAACATAGAGTTCCTAAATCTTGTAATGTTTAATATTTGGGGCTATTTGAAATTAAAAGTTTGAAAAGTTAGACATTCTGAGATTATTTCAAACAAGTTAAATTCTTTTTTTGCTTTTATTAGTGTATTATAATTATATATCATAGTGAGATTCAAAGTGATACAAGCATACATGCACACAGCATTTGGTATGTTTCCATCTGGATCCAAATTTAATTTAAATGTAAGAAATAAAAACAGGAATTTAAGAAAATAATTTAATTTACTTATTAGGAAAGTAATACAACAGAAAAATTAGTTTTTGGTCATGGGCTGTAACATAGATGTTGGCTTTGGTACAGAATATAGTTTTCCTTTGAAACGTATTAAAATTTTGAGAGACTATTGAAGATTTGAATTAAGTGCAGTGTTTTTTTCTTTTGTCCCTGTCGAATCCAGAGCCTCCTTCACATTTTTATTATATACTCTAGTTAGTATTTCCTAAATGAATGATACTGTATTAATTTCTCATTAGCTCCTTAAATTATAATGCTTTGAAGAAATACAAATTTAGGAGTTACAATATTTATACAAATGGGTATATTAAGAAGAATTGTTGCTTTCTCAAAGATGGAAATGTTACAAAATAGGATGAAGTCTGAAGTTTACTAAATCTTTTGATTTTGATTGGCTTAAGTGCATTGTTGGCTATATATAAAAGATCACTTTAGAAGTTAATATTTTGACATACCAGGGCAGGATAAAGAAAAATGAGATTGTGTGTTAATTATCAGCCTGGTGTTTAAGCCGAATCAATGAAAATGCCAAGATGATTGAAGTGTTTGTACTGATGATTGAGAAGTGTGACTGGAATAAGAAAGACAAAGTAGTTGAGCCCAAGAAACAAGAACCAGAATGTACAAGTTTGGACATCTTTAGCATTTTAGATGAATAGAAGCTAGCCATAAGAAAATTATGAAGTAGATATGTGATGGTTACTTTTAGGTGTCCACTTGACTGGGCTAAGGGATATTCAGATAGCTACTGAAGTATTATTTCTGGATGTATCTATGAAAGTGCTTCTGGAGAAGATTAGCTTTTGAATTACTACATTGAACAAAGGCATCCACACTTATTAATGTGTGCAGACTTCATTCAATCCATTATCACTGTAAATCTGGACAAACGCAGCCAGTAATACTCATGAGGTGGCCTGAATCCTTAGCCATTTGGAAATTTCTCCCATCAAACAAACTATTCAAGAGTCGTAGTCCAGTTTTCATTTCTGTAATGACTTACACAAGGCTGTATAACTTTAAATAGAAAATGGGTTAATTTAGCACAGGTTCTGGAAATCCAAGGGCAAGGTTTTGGCACTGCATCAGCTCTAGTGATGGTCTCATGGTGGATGACATCACCATGATGCAGGTGAGAGGGGGTGCATGTGGCTTTACCAAACAGGAAGCCTGAGAGCTGTATTGGGCCAGGGTTGCTGTTTTCATAACAAGCTTCTCACAAGAACTACCCTGAGAAGTAATTCAATCCCTCTGAGAGCAGGGCTTCCAATGACACATAGACATCATGCTAGGGCCCAGCTGTTGAAGGTCCCATCACTTCTCATATTGCTACATTGAGGAACAAGTCACATGACACATGAGATTTGAGAGGACAAACCATATCCAAATCATAGCCTACATCATTCTTCAATCTTCTAGACAATCATAGGGAATGGACTCCTGACCTTTGCCACAGCATTACAAAGCTGGATAGCCTTTTGTCCAATCCCCAACAAAATACTCAACTCCATCTGCAACCAGTTCTCTAGGCTCCTTGTCTTTCCACTAATGTCAGCCATAATGCTCCTTTTACAGCATTCCCACCACTTTTGTAGCCTCCTTCTCCAAAATTTTCCAATCTCTGCCTATAACCAAGTCCCAATGTCACCTTCACATTTTCTGGTATAGTTATAGTAATAACCTCACTCTCAGTACCAATTTTCTATATTAATCTATTCTGCATTATCACACCAAAATGTGGTAGGCTGCATAACTTTGTAAAGAAAAGGGGTTTATTTAGTCCACAGTTCAGGAGTCTTAAGAGCTTCCATCTGGTGATGGCCTTGTTGCAAGATTCTCCAGGACATCAGATAGTGATGGACAGGTGCTACATACCTGTATCTTTCTCTCTCTCCTTATAAAGCCTCTACTATCCAATCATAGGGGCTTTATCCTGATGATCTTATCTAAACATAATCACCTCCCAAAGGCTCCACCTGTAAACACCATAAACATTAGTCAGATTAAGTTTTTACCACCCCCTTAGTATTTCAAATGGGAATTAAATTTCAATGTATGAACCCCTGTGGGAAATATGGAGACCACATCCAAATCATATTATCACTGTAGACTGTGCTAATTCCCTATTACATTTCTTAGCCACTGCCCTCCATGTTATAAAATACAGAGATTCCAATATCCAAATGTTCTGTTTCAGTTAGAATCTCATTATCTACTCAAGTTGTCTTCTCCATAAGATTGAAAACTTTTCAGGAAGAGCCATGTTAGTACATTCTTATTTGCTGATAAAATGCTCAACAAAGAGTTATGTATGATTAACTATGGGCCACATAGTTAAAGGGTCTTGTATAATGCACATATCATATAGTAGTTGAGACACACACTGGTTAACTTAAGCGTTAGCCAGAGAAGCAACAGAAATATATTCAATAGTTATTTTTAAGTATATATGTCATAGTTAAACTAGATCATTTGTAAAACATGAAATGACTGACTTTTTTTAGAAAGTCTGCCTTAAATTAAACCAAAAATCTAATAGATATGCTTTTTTCCTAAATCATCTTAGTTGTACTTATTTCATTTGATTTTTACTGAAACAAAAATAGTTGAAAATTATCTTCCATTTATCATAATCTTAATTAATTATAGTTAATTTGCACCCTTCCTGATATTCCTTATATATAGCAAGTAAAAGGTGAGACTAATCTTCAATTTACATAAATACCTGAATTTTTTCATCTTTTATCTACTATTGAACTATATTAATCTCTAAATAATAGAATGAAATAGTATATAATTAAATGTATATACTTTAGGAAGTATATTTTTAAAAATCACCCCTGGAAGCCTTATGGTACATGAGTTTGAACATACTGCTACTGTAGGTGAGTATTTAAATCTAATTATAATTTTTATTTTATAGTACTGAAAAGTATTGTTTTTCAGCATTTTCTAAAATGAAACTTCTTTTCTCAACCATTTGTACACCTTACTTTTCAGCCTAGCATGTCTGCTTCCTATACTTCATCTCTAAAAGTTTTTAATTCTGAAATAGTACATCACATCCCTAAAAGGAAGATTTTTTTCTTTGCACAAAATAGCATCACCTGTTCTCTGAAATTCTTCTATCTAAAATTCCAGGCTTACTTTAGCTGAACATTTTTTTTAATTTAAAATAAAAACACCCTCTAAAAATTAACTATTAGCTATCCACCTAATATACTTAAATATTTGTAAAATCTCCTAAGTTTATAAATGGTTAACTTGAGTCCTCCTTGCCCAAAAAAATGGCAGATTTAATGGAAGAGGATACATTGCAGAAGTAATTATACATTATTAGGTACCATATAAAAGGGCAAATGGTTGTAACTTAGAACATATGCTAAGTGAAATCAGTCAGTTTCAGAAAGAAAAAGGTATAGGTTTTCTCTCATATATGGAAACTACAGATAAAATAGGAAAGAAAAGGGACTTTGTGAAAATGAGAGAGACCAGTACAACAACGTAAGTGGCTGGGGTGGGGAAGAGAGGAGAAGAGAAAGGAGACTTGAGGAAAGAAACAGACTAAATAATACTATATTCATATATGAAGGTATCCCTAACAGCCTTACTAGTATGCACAGGAAGGGAAGAGGGAGATGGAAGGAACTACATCTAAAGATGTGTGTGCATATATGAGTATATTACTTTGGATATCACTATAGTTTTTAATTATATTATGCCAATAAAATTCTAAAACTAAATAATACATAAAAGGGCAAAAATCATTGTTGTCTTAGGTTGGTGTTGGCATTTGGCAAGAGTGAATATAGAACTCCCGAGTAGATACCTTTGGGTGGAGAACATGAAGAATCAGTAAAGTTGATATCAGGAGACTAAGGTTATTTTTTTTCCTTGCCACTTATTACAGAAGATTAGGCAAAACACTTTAACCTATCCAAATTAATCTCCTTGTCAGTAAGTACTAGTGCTAACCCTGGAACAACTATAAATAATCCTGAGTTCCATCTAGAAAGAAAAGAATATTTTTTACATAGTTCTTTGTGCCACACTCATGATTAAGCACTTTATAAACATTTGATTATGACATTAATCATGCTGCCTACTGAAAATAAAGCAAAGTTTTATCTTTGTTCTTCTTTTCATAGATAAAATAAAAAAGTAGATATTAAAACTTAGGTGGAATTTTCCAGTCATTCCCAAATTTATTTTTATTAGCTGTGTCTAAATATAGCACACAGAATGAGGTTCTTAATGAGGATAAAAATACTTTCAGTATTGATTGAGTCTCTACTTTTCTTATCCTTAGTAATCAAAGGCACAATGTAATCTACTTTTTATTTTCTTTAAGCCAATATGTACTAAACTTTCTTCAAACTGATTTGTGCCTAGTAGATAAAATATCAACAATGACTCAATAAATTAAAAAAACTGCTATTTTTCAGATAGCAAGAGAATGCATTGATTTTTGAACTTTCCTTCATTGGTGCTTTAGGATTCAGATAGCTTACTAATAAAGAAATACACTTGGAAAAGACTGAAATACAAGATTCCTAGAAATCTGTTCAAAATTTTATTTGAAATTTATTAAAACAGAATTATGTAAAGTCTGTTTAAAACAGACTTATGTATTAGCCTATATTGAAACCATCAAAATGAACACAAAAATAATTCAGTATTATGTAGTGAAATAAATACAGAATAGTTCAATTTCACTATCTTCTTAACTTGAAGGGTAAGATTACAAAGTGTAATTATAAAGTGTTTGTCATGCAAATGCCCTTAATTTTTTTATTCTAATGTATTATGCTATTCTTCTTTGTTCAATTTCCAGTGTTACTGGCATAGGCTACAGTGTTTCCCATTAACTCAACTGAATAAGATTTCATCCCAATGGGACTTTTGGAGCATAATATCACATCATCAAATCCATACTTTACTCAATTAACAAAAAATGTAACATGGTCAAGTTCCTTCTTTAAGAGCTCTGTGTTCTATAGAAAACCAACTCTAAATTCTCCAATATACACATCTTCATACTTTCTCATCAGGCTGTCTTTTCCTGGAGCACTGCTGACCACTGTTCTGCCTTGTACAACTTTATAACTTCATCCTCAGCTCCTGTGAATTAATTTTAAGAACATATCATGCTTTTTACTAAATTTATTGGTACATTGTAATCATATATCACTATGAGGTACAGGATGGTAGAGGCATACATGCACACATCATTCATTTAGACCTTGCCCAGTTCTCACCCCATTCCTAAACCCCCTCCTTCTTCTTTATCATATCTATGGACAAGAATAGTTTCCTGTGCCTAGAATATTGTCTGCTCTCACCTTCATTCATAGGAAGTACTCCCACTCACCTCCCTCAGAAACCATTTACATTTTGTGTATACCACAGCAATACTAGTGTGTAAATGGTTGTGTGTATGTAATAATTCCCTCTTTAATTTTCCTATACAACATAGTGCAAACATTTGATATATGTGTGGATACATTTATTAGAAGTAAGCATATATTACTACAGATAATATTTCAAGAATTTTTCCAAAAATAAAAACTCTCATACAAATATAAAATTAACACATATCAAATATTTGATTTAACTTTTTTGTTAATGAGAGAATGACTAAGATACTATATCTGATTCAAAGGAAAATTCATAGTATCATACTTTTCCCTCATAAAGAGTAAAAATGAATTTGCAGAGTTCTAGAACTGGCTCTTCCCACTAATAAGACAGTCATCAATTATTATTGCATTTGCTTATATACAAATAAACGCCCATGCACCACTATGTAATAAAGTCAAAGAGAACTCAAAGGCAACAATAATTGCAAATAATTTAGAAGGAATGCAGGCATACAGGAACATATGGTTTTTCCTTGCCATTTTTAAGAATGTTGTAATCTCAGCAGTAGATGAATCCATTGTAATGGATTTATCTGGGCCTGTAGGGTGTGGTTGGAGAAGGTGGGTTCCTGGAGCTCTGCCCTTGAGGATTATATATGGATCCTTTGCTCTCTTTCCAGACTCCATGATGTGAGGAGCAAAGTCTGTGGTCTCCATCTATCTACTTCTTGACACCATGCCCTGAGATGCATCATCCCTAGCCTTGCAGAGAATGAACCCCAAAATATCCAAAAGATGTGAGCAAATAAATCTTCCTTTCTCTGAGTTGTATGTTCAGGTCTTTGAATTATAGCTGTGATGATGCTAAGACAGTATGTATTAAGAAAACAATGTACAAGAATAGGGAAATTATGTGCCTGGGAGCTCTTTTGTCTAAGAAACACAGTGCCTACTCTCCCTAAGGAACTCTTGACATTATTAGTTGGATATGCATAGAAAAATTCAAAGTACTTTTCAGAAGTCTAAGTGCTTAAGTTACACATGCATGAAAACTTATTACAAAAATACTTTGATGGATTTATTTATAATAGATGATGATTACTTCTAAGGCTAACAGAAGACAAATATTTTTTTCAAAGGGGTGAATTGTGTCAAGAATTTTTTTCTAATCCTTTTCATTTGTAACCATGATTCTTTTCAAAATCAGACTCTGCTATTATCTTAATAAAACTTAAGTTCTAAAATGCAAGAGAGAGAGAGAGAGAGATAATTCTTTCCTTGCTTTTGATCCATTTCTATTATAACATCAATCATGCTTCATGACTTTGCTATTTATTTCATCTATCTAAACTCAAGCTCCTTGAAGGCAGGCACTGTGTCTAATCCATTTTTATTTTCCCAGAATTTCATGTATTTGTTACACAAATGACTTTGAAAATGGTTTGGTGAATTCCTAAATAAAATGAAAATATATTTAGAGAATAATAAATTCATCTTTAAAGTGAAGCTACCTTTTATATTTTTGAAAAAAAGGGCTAAGGAAATCAAATTTACTTAAAATAAGAATGCACACCTGAGAAAATACTAAATTTAACACAAATTTCATGACCTACATGGACCCACTACTTAAGTATTTCTGAGATAATTTAGGTCATGCTGTGAATTTATTTTTGATGAACTAATTCCAATATTTTATTAAGACTGTATTTAACTAATATTAATTTGCAAATAAATTTGGTTTAATAATAAGATGCAACTGAACTTGCAAAACAGCATTTACGATTTTAAAGCCATAATAATAATACTAGACAATAAAAATATTTTCTATATAGACTTTTACTAGCTCTTTTCCTCTTATTACATAACTGTAAAGCCCCTTACATACAATAAAACTAGTTTAAAGCCTTGTATAATTCTTCATTCTCTGCTTAAACTCAGCATCTGGTAGGATTTGTGAGCTAAAGTTAATTATTAAGGGAATTATTATGACAAGTTATCTTGCATATTAATGGTTCTGGCTGTTTTATCCAAAATTTGCATTACACTAAGCACTCAGGAAAGAAAAAAATGTATTAAACTAAGCCCCTGGGAGGGAAAAAATATGGTCTTTTTCATGGGCACCAGTATTATGCTGCTCTGAGGCTGAGTGTGGATTGACCCTATAAATTAATACTGATGTTTAACAGGGTTGATTAACATTAATGATATGAATTGTATCTGTAGTCATAGAGAGTGTTGCCTTGAACATACTACATTCTATTGTTATAGTCGTCCTGTGGGGAAATATTAGACCTTTCATTTTATAGATGAGAAAGGTTAGGCTGAGACAGGTCAAGTAAATCTTCTATGATGAAACAGACAGTCAATACTGGACTAAGAGAAAGTTCAAAACTTGTTCTATTCATCCTACTCAAATAGTGGAGGGGGAAAAAGCTTAGACCATTTATCACAAGGTTTTTTCTATCTGTATCTTTGAGTCCAGAGTACATGATGAAGGCAAATAACTCTCTCTTTTGCATATTCAAATTTGGAAATAGCTTATAATAATTCATACTTTGATTAGAGAGGGAAAACTTCAAATCAGCCATATAATGTTACACAAAATGGCAAACCCCAAAAAGCAGAAATGGATGTTAATTTTAAAAATAGGCAAATGATGAGTGATTACATTATTTAAAGAATAGATAGCAAGTGTAGACAGCTACAGCCTGAGGCAGGAATCTAAGACAATGAACCAAATAGTAAAAAACTGTTGCTCTGGCCAAGTAAGAAGCCCTTGAAAAGGTCAGGCCCTTATACTTTAGTGTACCGCAGACAATAGTAGACCCTAAGAATGGGAAACTGTAAATATCTGTTTGGAAAGGGGGACAGCAAAGTACCTGAATAATTGGGCCCCAGAGAGACCTAAGATGGCTCAAGGTCCATCCAGGGCTACATAGCTGTTAGTTGCATCAGTGTGTCCAGATGTTGGACTGTCCCATCCTTTAATGCTTCTTGTATCAGTGAATGAGTCAGAATCAGATGGCACCCTCCTAGGGAATTTAATGAAGGGATACTCTCAGAGCTGTGAGCAGGAATAGCAATAGAAAGTATAGCCCCAGAGACTTGGAAAAACAAAACTGTAATACTCCATACTTGAAGGGCAGAGGGCAGGGATGGGCTATTTTTAACCTGAGGAATGCTTATCTAACTTCAACTACATTTTCAGTGATATAATTTATATGGGAGGTGGGTGTGATGGCACACACTTGCAATTCCATTACTTGGCAGTCTAAGACAGGAGGATTGCAGGTTTGAGGCTGGCCACAGCAACTTAGCAAGATTTTCAGCAACTTAGTGAGACCCTGTTTCAAAATAAATAAAATAATATAGGGCTGAGGGTATAGTTTAGAAATAGAATGTACCTGTATGCAATTCAACTGTCAGTACCAAATAAATAAATATAGTAAAAGACAGGATCTTAGTAGACCTAAAGAAAGACACCATTAGATATGTTATAATCAACATAGGCATGTAGTGAGGTCTAGGTTGTTTCTTATCTGACAAAAACAGGAGTTTGATTCCTTTTTGATCCAGGAGGACCCAGGATACCCTACTTGCCTACTACAACTTTCTCTTCTCCAAAACACATCTGGACCTTTCCCTACCACCACCTCAACCTCATTCTCTCATCAAAATGTACTCCCCTCTGTTTGAAAATTGAAAACAAAAAGCACTTTTAATGAATGCAAAAGTAAAAAAATAACAAGAACAGTTACTTTTTCTATGCCCGGCACTGTGCTATGAGCTGTGTGACACATTAATCCACACTATAGCCCCAGGACACTTGTGAAAAATATTAGTATCATGCCCATTTCATGAATGGGTAAAGAAACACACCAAGTGCTGTGTGCATGTATTTTTGTATCACTTTGAACCTGACTATGATGTATGATTCCAATGCACCAATAAAAGTAATTATACTACTCCAGGCTTTTATCAAAAATATCTAAAATTAATGGTAACTTCTTATCAACATTTCCAAAAATATTTTAGGTTCTTTTATATTTTGCAAAAAATGTTCTAGCCAATATAATAAATTTATAACTAGATTGATGGTTATAGTGTCCATCTATCCAGTATTTTACCAAAAGGCCTACAGAAAACAAACCCATACTAGTGTACACAGTATACATAACATCTTTCAGACTTTTTTAATATGCTACCACCCACATATGATTCCATGGCACATAACTGATTCCTATAGGATAAAGTCAGATTGTGATATATAGCCAGTAGGAGACAAAATGCTCAGTTTATGGGACACATAAATACATTACTTCCCCCATTGGCTTATATGAAGTTCACCTTCTAGTTCACTTAGACACAAATAGAGTAAAGTCATTCTCTCTGGAATATCAAGGTGTTCTATTCTGGGAACAGCAGCATTTGGTGCAGGTGGCCATTGAATTAACTATTAAGAGTTGATTAGAAGGATATATTTCAGAATGTGCCATTTCTCTCTAGAACAAAGAAAATGCAACTTTAAACAGAAATCTCAGCTTCTAATATTATGTCCAATTCCATCATACTATTTTGTGAAATAGAACTATAATTCAAACCTGTAAGCTAATGGAGTTTGACAGGACGGTACACATCACATTTTGCAAAAGAGCCTTGATTACTTTCGGTGCTTCCTTTTGGTAATAAAGCCTTGACAGCTTCCATTTCTCAAAAGAACAGCTATATTATTTTCTCCTCAATTCTAAGTAGTTACTTAAATTTAAAATAGTTGCAAGTAAACAGGAATTTCTCTACTGAGAAAAAAGTAGAGAAGAGGAATTGCTAATCCACTTTCTTTAAATCTTCTATCACTTAAGAAATTTAAAGTAACAAATGGGTGCATTTTAAAACTTTGAATATTTAAAAATGTCTCAGCTAGCATTTAGAGATGGCATCAGTCAGAGTCCAGGCAGGAAACAGATGGCATATACTCAACTTAGGTAATTTGAAGGGAATTTAATAAAGCCATTGCTTACCAAAAGTACAGGATATTGAGTAGGAAAACTGCAATGAATAGTTTATTACTGAGACGTTAGTAGCAGCAAGACATCTTACTACCTTTAAGACTAAAGGACAATGGAAGAGATTGGATTAATGCAGCCAGGACCTGTGATCTTTGGTTGAGGGAAACACTTAGCCTGAGACAACATTATTATAACAGAGTGGGGTAAATTGATACTTGGATTCCTTTTTGTGCCCCCTCCATTGGCCAAACCAACTGGAAGCCTATTGATGGAGTCCATATCAGTTAACCTCCCTGAGTGAGCAGTAGGTTAGTGAGGATGGTAGAGTATATCGGGAGGGGGATATGGAAGATATTGAAGTGAATATTCTCTGAAGAAATCATTTCATTTTTTTTTCTAGTTGCTGATTTTTTCTCTGAAACAACACACATTTGAGTTAGAAATTTCAATTTTTAAGAGACATTCTATAGTTATAAATATTTTAGGAGAGAATGGCATGATCTACTTAGAACTCATGAACCATGTATAGTTATTCAAGCTTGTCAACAGCCTAAGACAGATGAAAATAGTGTCAATTTGGCTGTCTAAAGAACTTAAAGTAGATCAGAGAAAGTGGATCAACAAATCACTTAGTAGAATTTTGGTCAGAATATTTGATTTAAGATATCAGCTAACTTTAGGAAAAAATAGAAAAATGGAAATATATTTACTGATTAATTCAATAATTATTTGCATATTATTTCTTTTCTTGAGCAAGCATGCACAGCAATAATTGTGCAGGAATCATCAGTACCCTTTTGATATTTATAACATGGAAATAACATTTTTGAACAACTGTCTTAATAATTATTATAAAGTTTCACCACTAGCTATAAAGTGTAAGCATTTGATTCTCCCAAGTATCTTTGCAACTATGACATATTTAAAAATTCAAACAATATTTATCAAGTTATGGCCTTGTGCCAAGCAGTGTTCTGTGTGCTGGGATAAAGCACTGTTATAGAGTTCAACCTACATAAGGCTTATGAGTGAAAATATGAAACAATTTTGCTGTCAATACAATATCAGGCAACTCAGGGAAAATATATATGATTTAGGTAAAAAAGCATTGTGAGGTGACTCAATCTATGTCGTATTTATTGATCAGTATTCTCCTCACAGTTTTACATACATTTATTCTATGCATAAGGATGCAGTCCTTGATTTTTAAGGATTTTATATTTTTGCAGAAGCCACCTAAAAGTCTAGGAATCATACAGCTGTGTATTCTTTTTGTCTCATTGTATGAATTATAAAACAGTAGACAGTGCTCCATTCAACTAAGATAGAACATTGCTCAGTGAAGCATAACATGATACATGTAGAAAATATTGTGAAGATGTACAGAGTAGGAATGCAGATTTGTGTTTTATTTTTATTTCCAGAGAGTAGAGATGAGCTGTGGTGTGCACATAGCTACTGAAATAGTTACTGATGCATGAATGCTTCCCTATTTGCTCCACTTTCATCCACTGCAGTACCCTTGAATCATGTTCTTGTTTGGCATTTTATTAGCAGGACAAGAAGTAGTAGGCTGGTTTGAAGAATACAGTTCAGGGTTTCTTTAAATCTTTTTTTTTTTTTTTGACATTTCTCATTGTATTGCACCATGTCAAGTAAGCATGAACCACTGTGCACAGTATATTGGATTTTCTTCAGGTAGTTCAAAACAAATTAATTCTCTACCCACACATCATTTAAAGTACTAATTCCCTGTACAGCCCGGCAAACTTCAAGCTGTACCTGTTCAGCATTTAAAGTTAAGGCAGTGCACCATAAACACCTGTTAAAGTTTATAGCCATCTGCTTCCCCAAGAAATCTAAATTCTAATAATACAAAATTAACAGATGGGAAAGAGCTATAACCTCAGCTCTGAAGAGGGTAACCGCAACCTCCAAATTAACATAGTGCCATTTCTCTGGTAATTGTTTACAATGGCTACAGGGACATAGTTGAACGACGATGGCCCATTAGTGACAGTCTCTGTTTTTGTTCAGGGATAGTTCAGAGACAGAGTATCTCTTGACGATTTCTAAAACTTTACCTTAAGGTGAATCTTCCTCCTCCCAATGTGGGGGCAAAATAATTAAGAGATAATGAAATGTAGTTCCACACATAATAGTCTTGAGAGGAATAAAAAGGATGCCATTGAGACTGGTAATGGCAATGTTTTAAATAAGAAATTAAAGTTGGTTATAACTCACTGGCATACAATTAAGTATAAAAATTAGATGTGGAGAGGAAACTCATGACAAACTGTATGGAATATTTCAGGAACTATTCATTTTATTATTCACAAATATTAGAAAAGACCAGTTACAGGAAGGCTTATTCAAGAAAAAAAAAAGATGAAACCACTTATAGATCTCAAAATTTTGTTTATTGTTATTACAAAATTAGCATGTCCTTGTGTTGTTTCCTTTTTCTGATCATAAAAGTAATGCCTGTGCAATATAAATAATTCAAACAACACAGAGTGCTTAGAGTGGAAAGTGGAAGGTAACCATGATTTCATGCTCCACAAACTTGAGGAACAAACATCAATAAATCTCTTTTATTTTTTTCAATTAATGACTCGAGAACCCACATGCCAGTTTTGTAAGGAGCACAATATCTACCACATGGAGCAAGCTCCAAACTGCTCACAATTCACAGGGTCTAAGCAGCCCCAGTTGGGAACAGTCCATGAAATGAAGACAGAGCCTGAGTCTAGACCCAGTGCAGTGCTGTGGTACATCTTCCACCACACCATTTAAATCTAGCTTCCAGTATATGACCAATGGGACCAGTGTTATTGTTAAAGGATGTGGTAAATGTTTCTGCATTGTATCCTGTAGCCTCTGTTGATAGACACTATTCCAGGTCCTAGTGCCACCACTCCTGCTACAGAGCTTGGTCAAGTTGCCACCTACACTGAATGTGTTAGTTTTCTGTTTCTCCCATGACAAATGTGAATGGTACCAGACTACTCTACACTCAAATTTGCCATTTGGCATATGAATTATTTTGGGCTAAAAGCCACTGAGAACCCACAGATTCAAGAAAAGTCATAAAATAGGACATACTTTTTTTTCCTTTTGTGCATCTCTTATTTTTAAAATAAATTTATTTTTATAAAGGAAATTCCCACCAGTAAAAGGTGTCTCCCTGTCCTGTAACAGGAAGATTTGGATTCCTAAAAACTCTTAGCAATGGAGAAGGCACTGAAATCTGCAACGCCAAATTCACTAAACAACTTTTGTTTACCACATTACTCTTGATCACCTCGTATCCCCAGCCATCCCAAACCCCTTTTATTTTGTTTAGCTTAAGATTGTATATAAGCCCAAGTTTATCCACCTTTTGTGTTACTAGTTTCTGAATATTTTATATATGTATGTGATGTACATACTAATAAACTTATATGTATTTTTCTTGTGCTAATCTTTCTTTGCAGTCCAGTTTATGGGTTCTATTATAGATTCCCAAATTTGTCATTGCATCTTCATGTTTAATTGCTTAATGAAGGTAGATTCCAAGGGAGTGATAAAGCTTTTTTAAATGTTTTTGTTTTGTTTGTCCTAAAAGGAAGGAGGTACACCAAATACATTTGGGAACTTCTGAAAGGTAAGTAAAAGAAAAAGTATCTTTCTCGCCACCCTGCAATTGTGGAAATAAAAGAGGGTCACCCACAGGAGAACCAGCAAAGAATGTATATTCAGAGTTTGCTATATCTAGAAAGTCATCCACCATTACTTGTGTTTATGTGAGATATAAAACAGATGAGGATAGATGCTTTATGGAGGAAAATAGGGAAGATTCAACTTGTGCTCTGCTCAGAGGTTGTCAGCATGGAGATGCTAACATGGGCTAATGAGAAGCAGAGAATCTTCTATTTTTGATTAGGGCAGTATATTTGGCTATCATTGGTTCTAAGAGGGAAATGGTACCAAAACTAGAGAAGTGGACAGTTATTAAGCCCTATTCTTTTTGGATCAATCCTACTGAGGTTGCAG
Source organism: Graphiurus murinus (assembly GCA_004027655.1). Taxonomy (NCBI): domain Eukaryota; kingdom Metazoa; phylum Chordata; class Mammalia; order Rodentia; family Gliridae; genus Graphiurus; species Graphiurus murinus. The sequence goes on from PVLC010009980.1 coordinate 48,773, forward strand.
TTTGGCTTTCTAGACTGGGTATTGCAGAGATTGTGTCAGATTTCTATTATTTTTATATACAGTCTGGCTATTGTTCCTTTGTATATTCAGCACCTTATAAAATCACTATAAATACAGCATTTTCAACAATATAAATTTATTTGTCACAATTCCATAGGTCAGAAGTCTTATAAGGGTCTGAATTCCTTTCTGATAGTTCTAGTGGAGAATCTATTCTCTGATCATTTAGATTCTTGAAAGTATTCAGTTGCTTGAACTTGTAGGGCCATGGTACTCATTTTGCAGCTTCTTATAAACTGAGAGCTATTTGTTGCTTTTAGAAGTTGCCACATTCCTATGCTCCTGGCCATTTTGCTTTTCCTTCAAAGCCAGCAAGATTTGTTTTCTATTGGTTAAGCTGCTATGGTACTGATAGGAAAAAAAAGTGCAGCCATGAAGGAGGATTCTGGATAAGCCTAATGATTGGGTGTGTGGTTGTGAATCTCCAGATAGCTGGGTGGGAGGGCATTCAAGGCAGATGAAAAAGAATGGTGGCATGAGGGTATAGGGGTGAGCAAGTGAGATTCAATACTGAGGAGGTGGTGGGGATTGCTGTAACCTAAAGTACAAGGGGTGGCAGCAAGCAAAACTCAAGGGTCACTGAAGATAACATGAAGATGCTTTTATTGTCCTACCAAGATTTTAAGATATTTTCTCGCCTATGCAGAAGTGACTCTTATGCCAAGTTATATGAACACCAAGCTGACTTAAAAACATGAAAAAATTGTAATTATTTAGAGATGAATTCAAATTCTATTTCTGCCTTTCACAAACCCAATGATGTTGGCCAATTATATTAACTTCATAAATCTTCATGTTCTCACTCATAGGGTGGAGATAATCATTATTCACATATACATTGTGAGCACTAAGTGGAAAAATGCATTTTCACTACTTGGAAAAATTTAGGATATTAGTAATAGTAGTAAGCTTCTTTTATATTTAATACACACTGTACTAGATCAAAATCTGTAGGGAGACTGATTAATTCAGTAGATCCTCACTCACAGAAAGGATAAAGGCCATGTTGTCACTCAGCTGGGCATGCCAGTATAATCATCAATCTAACAACTGGCTGAGGTCACATTTCAATTTGCAGTAGAACCATCTAAATTATGTTTTAAGTATTGGCATCATTCAGCTGCAAGCTATCACTTATCAGTACTAAATTAGATGCATACCATGGAGATCATTTTAAGTCACAGTAGATTATTTGTTTACTTAATATGTAGTTTGTATTTATAGTGAGATAAATTGTTTCCTGCAATTGGCTATTAATATCACTATTAATTTATTCAGAATGGTGGTTTCTAGTTCCATGACCCTTTAAAAATAAGCAGATTGAGGATAAATGTCAATAGCTTCTATATATCATATATAATTATATTATTTATAGTTTGCAAATCTGCTTAAACTTTGCCAATTTATCCTTTACTATTTTTTTCATGCAAAAAGACAGGAATACAATATTAAATGAATTATAGTTCATCTTCAAGAAAACTGTAAATATAAACATAAATTTTAGGAGATTATTTGGAGTATATTCTCTATTTTTTCATTTCTTTGCCCTTTTAAAATTTGAATGCCTAGTATCTTAGGACAATAATAAAAAGCAATGCTGATAAAAATATCCCTGATCAATTCTTGAAAAATAAATATGTATATATCTCTAACCCCAGAAGAGACTGACCCAATGTATAGCTTACTCTATGTTGGGAGATAACAGTAATACCTTTTCTCATGCTACCATGAATAATACACAAGACAGTGGATACAAAATCCTTAACATAATCTGAAAATTTCGAATCATTTAATGGCAGTTACACAGTCATCATCATCTATCAGCATGAGCATTCTGATGATAGTTTTTATCAATAACTATTTATTCTCTTTGAAGTTCTATAGATTCTGGGCTACAACCAGTGGGTGTGAGAAACAGATGACCTAGAGCAGGAGGGGAAGCAATCTTAGGGGACTCAGGGAAAGGAGAGGGTATTGCTGTACACAGACTTCTTGTCTGTACCTTTGTATACATTGCTTTTCTATAATAAGGCATTAACTCTTGTGCTAGGGTGAACTGTTGTGTAAAGAAAACTTTCCTTTTTTTTTTTTTTCTAGGTACTAGGGATTGAACTCAGGGGCATTCTACCTCCAAGCTATACTCCTAGCCCTATTTTTTATTCTTTATTTTGAAACAGGGTCTCACTAAGTTGAGGAGTGCCTCACTAGGTAGCTGAGGCTGGCCGTGAACCCAGATCCTCCAGTCTCAGCCTCCCAAATGCAGGGATTAAAAGTGTGCACCACCACACCCGACAAGGACTCTTTCCTGACTGCTTTAGGTCCAGAGATTTTTGAGGTTATGTTTGTGATGGCATTAAAGTTTAGAATACGAATAATATATGAGGGGCATCTCCTTAAATGGCACATATTTGTACAACATGAGCACCTTTATCCCTATGCAGTCATCCTTTGCAGCTTAACACTATGTTGCAAACATTCCACCCTTCTTGGAGTACACAACAATCCTGTGTCCTCATATTTCTTGTGGATGTCTCCACAACATATTCTTCATACTTTATCTGCCTGGTAAACTGTCAAACTTGCCTTTCCACATTCATTTAGGCATCTTTCCTTCTCTGAAGTCTTTGTTGCTCTAACTGGATACAATTAATCACATTCTCCTTTAGTCATTACTATATAATATATATGTCACATATTTTCAAATTTATTTGTATGAAACTGTCAATATCCACTTCTTTTTACCTCAAGGGTTGATAATCTTATTTTTTAGCCTAATACAATTGCATTAATAATACCATTTTGCAAAGATTTGCTAAAATGTCAAGAAATCTCTGAATTCTTCAAAAATAAGGACCATATTTAATACTTAATGTATTTCTTATTCAAAATACATTAAGTATTTATACTATATAGTATATATTGCATATATACTATAAGTGTGCATATATACTATAGACTATAGTATTTTTAGTAGTTAGGCTATATGTTTGCAATCTGCTCCAATAATCTTTAGCTGACTTTTTAGTCTTAAGTACTAGGAATTGAATGTAAGGCTTCCTGCGTGCTGAGCACATGCTTTACCACTCAGCTATATCCACAGCTCCTTAACCTAAATCTTCTATTATAAATTTCCTTATATACAAAATAAAACTAAAATACATACTCTTTAGAATTATAAAAAGGATTAAATCAGATAGCATTTTCAAAGGTAACTCATTTTAGTTTCAACTCATTTTAACTAATTCTACCATTGTTTTTCAGTGAAATTAAGACAAGTTAACTGAACATTTATGAATGTAAACATGGGGCCATTTTTGGTGAGAAAAATAACAGATTAAAACCAAGATTAGGCCGGCCTTTAATTAGCTAGGCTAAACATAAATCTTTTTTAAAATGCAATGAA